>NJCR01001228.1:0-20197 GCA_002234235.1 Fusarium hostae
TAAAAGTAGAAGTGTAAGCCAGAGATTTCCTGATTTACCCACCTATTTCGAGCCCGTCAGCTGTCCCAGATTTTTGCCCTTGTCCCAGATTTTTGCCGCCCACTCTATGAGTGGGGTTCCTTTTTAGTCAAACCCACGAGTAGCAGAATCAGCTAGTCAAGTGACTTGTCGTCTTTGTCAGCATACCCCACTACGTCATTGAAACATCTCAACTGAACGGGTCTTTTATCCCTTGGCATCTCATCGTCAACATGGCGCAACCAGAGCGAACCAACAAAGGCCGCGTCGTCGGCGACTTGTCCTGTCAATCAGACTCATACCTGAAAACTCTCGAGACCGAAGTAATCTCATGCGAGAAAGCCCCGAAGCATGCGCACAAGTCAAAGAAGAGCAGTGGACATTCTAATTCGCATGATGAGTGGTTAATCGAGTGCGCCGACTCGGTCTTGTTTCCAGAAGGTTTTGTACTGCCTCTTTATTAACCTGAAGGAGAGCTACTGACAGAAGATTAGGCGGCGGTCAACCTTCCGATCATGGCACAATTACTCCCCTCTCAGGCTCAGATCAAACCCCCATTCCCATCAAGAACGTTCAGCGCCAAGGTCTCCGCTGCATAATCTTTTCCCCCAAACCCTTATCCCCCGGTGACAGAATTCGTCAAGAAGTCGACTGGAAGCGAAGATGGGATCACATGCAGCAACATACGGGTCAACATCTCCTCTCCGCCGTGATGCAGAACCGTCATGATCTCAAGACTCTCGGCTGGGGAATGGGCGCTGATGAAAGTATGAATTACGTTGACCTGCAGCGGAAACCAACAGAGGAGGAGATGCAGGCTATTCAGAGTGAGTGTGCAGAGTTGATTCGTGAGAATTTGCCGATTCGGGTTGAGACGCCGGATGATGTGAAGCATGATAAACTTCCGGGTGATTATGATAAGTCTGATGGTGTTGTACGCGTTATTCACATTGGAGATCTTGATACAAACACGTAAGTCCAAGCCCCTTCAGGCTAAGTTGCACTACTGACTGCTTCAGATGTTGCGGAACTCACCTCTCCCAAACATCACACATCTCCCTCATAATCCTCGGCTCAACACAATCCGTCCACGGCAAAAACTGCCGTCTATCCTTCATAACCGGCGACCGAGCCATCAACCTCGCCACATCTTCTGTCAGCGCCATAAGCTCCATTGCAAAGCTCTTCTCATCCAGCAACGTCCCAACCGAAGTCGTCTCCCGAACCACCGCTCTTTCTGACACAGTGACCGAGTTAAAACGATCTGAGCGGAAGCTTTTACTTGAAGTAGCAAAGTTTGAAAGTGAGCAGGCTATTCGAATCGTTGTGCAGAACAGGATGAATGCGTATATTCATCGATATGATGGGAACATGGATTTTATTAATAAGATTGTTGGGGAGACTAGGGATGTTTTGCAGGGGACAGGGTTTGTGGTCGTTATTGCTATCGGGGAGCCAAAGGGTAGTGGTCCAGTTGTTATTGTTGGTGATCAAGTTGCTGTTGATGCTATGGCGCAGAAGGTCAAGGCTGTTATCAAGGACATCAAAGGCGGAGGTGCGGGAGGGAAATGGCAAGGTAAAGTGAAAGAGTGGACGAATGCGCAACTTCTGGCGCTGAAGGAGGTTGTTGAGTCATGAGGCTGCGGTCTATCATCTAGATCTATGGAACTCTATGTATCTCATCCTAAAGAAACAATTAGACCAATCTTCATCCTCTATCATCCCTTCTCCCAAACTCAAATGAGCTCCAAAGGCTTCGGCCCAACAACTCGGTTCAGCTGATACCCACGTCGCTTCGGCTTCATTTGCGTCTGCTCAAACGCCTTTCGAATGTGTCCAACATCAATAGCAGGTCGCTGAGGGTTCGACATGATGAACAGCCCCTGTCTTCTAGCCTGAAGAGCTGCAGCAGCCTCGTCGTTGCCACCCGTGGTCGTCAGTTCCTGAGCTTGAATGGACAAAGCCATGTCGGTCAGGCGCTTAACCATTTCCACAGCGATAGAGCCCAGGATCTCAACCGCGTCGTCTTTCTTTCTGAGATCAGCTGCAACACCAATGCCAGCCCACTCGCGGAACTTGGCCTCTTTGGCACGGTGGAACGAAGCCTTGCGGTAAGAGCACCATTTGTTGTACTCTTCCTTCGACATCTTGCTGGTTACCTCGTCGGCCCAGACAAGTCTCTCGCGGGTGTGTTCGCTGATCTGGACGGCATCAGCGTCTCCGCCGGGTGGTCGAATGCCGAACATGAATTCTTCGTCCCACGGCATGAGAGCAGCGGAAGCCTCAACAGTCTTCTTGGCAGTGTCTTCAGCAGCGTTGTCGGTGTCGGAGAGACTATCTTCGGCATCGTTCTCGGGCTTATCCTTTTCATCTGTTGTCTTTTTCGCTTCCTTGCGAAGTCTTTTCCATCTGATGACATTCTGGAGACGAGTCATCCGGGCGGTATCATGCCGAACCTGAAAGAGGATGTCCTTTACCGCGATGAACTTCTCACCGCGCCGGGCGGCGAGCTCTTTCGCCTTGGTCAACTGTTTATGTATTAGCTTTGATATCTCGGACAGGGATAGAGTTGGAGTGCTTACCAGATGGATGATTTGATCTCGCACAATATGCTCGACAAGGGCGGCGGTTTCGTTGGCGATATCCTGCGTCTCACCAGCGACGAACATCATCTGTGACTGTTAACGAAGGGATAATAAGAAAATGGAAGATGCGTACCTGCTGGACTTCATTGTTGAACTTTGGTTCAAAGGGCGCCATGATGGGCAGCGTGCTCGAGGTAGTGCTTGGCAGATGCGTTCGGTATCAGGTTGAGGAGATGACGCGAGAATGTATGTCGGTATGTTTGGGTGAAAGGGGAAGACCTGTTTTGCTTCGCAGGGCTTTTATTTATCACTTTTTAGAGCGCGTCTCTGCTCATGGCTTCCCTTTGTGATGCACAGTGGAAGATCGAAGTCAAGAGGGTTGGTGGGGAGCTCTGACCATTATTTTGAACAAAGAGGCAGCACTGCTCGACGCAGCTAAAAGAAGAACAGACGCAGGGACTTCTTATTGTTCCCGAGTATCCTTTGTCAGTGCTATTGCTACGAGAAAGCCTTCTCCACGGCGAACCTATTGTCCTCGAAACACTTGAACATCATCGAATTACGGAATATCATCATTTGACATTTACCGTAATGCTGTGGACATGATTGCGTCTTCCCGTCAAAGGCTGCTTCATCCCACTTTCAGACGTTGCCCGAGCAATCAGCTTCCAAACTCCAACCTCGAGTTCGACAGCCGCGGTGAACTTTTGCCAAGCCTGCTCCTCTTTCCCCTCAACCTTCCCACGAACCCAGCTCTGTCCTTGATCTTTGCTAACTTCTACCAGTGCTACACCATCATGACTCCAAGCCCAGCCGTCAACCATTACCAACCCTGCACAGATAACTGCTGAGTCCTCGGGCTTCGTTATCATCGAGTTAACTTCGACTTCCCATACCGGCCGCATCCTCACTCCTTCAGGGTCCGTTGGGTCTTTCTCGTTATATAGAATAGAAGCGAAAGGACCAGGTGCGCGAGTTTCCTGTAGCGAAAGTCTACAGAGCCACTTGGTCGAGTTCGTGCCGAACCAGCCAGGGACAACAATTCTCACCGGGCCCCCTCGCTCTTTACTGAGTGTCTCTCCGTTAATCTCCCATGCCAGAAGGACCTCAGGCCTTTGCGCCTTTGTTACCGGTAAGTCTTTCTGATAGCGATCTGCTTCGTACTCAAAGAACTTTCCATGATCGAGACCTTCTGACCAGACAAAGCGTGCTTCAGGCAGTGGCTCAGCGAGAGCTAGGATAGTAGATAACCGAACACCAGTCCATACGACATTGCCGATGCGCCATGGGTTACTAGTTGGCGGTTTCAGAGGACTCCCATAGCATTCGTGAAAGGACGTAACGGAAGTCTGAGGTAACGCCTTGAGTTGTTCCAAAGAGAGAGAGAATGGGTTTCGAACAAGACCATCGACTACTAGTGACCACTTTTCGGCATCGACTACAGCAGCGCCCATATGTATCGTTTGGAATAGTTTGGCGTCGGGTGTTATAAAGGACGATAAATGGTGAGGTGTCGGCGGAGGGCGCAGGAAGAAACCTTCGGGATGAATGGATGTACAAGCCTCTCTCTCAACGCCAACTGGGGGTACTTGAGAAACAGCATGTCCTACTGGCTTTGTGACTGACAAATCCATTGTCAAAGTACATAAACAATGAGAAGTGATTCGAGTGTTCGCTGAACGATGTAGTCCCAAGGTGAGCTGTCTAGCGGGTTCTCATCCGCGCTCCACAACGCTCCAACTACCGAACTTCAGCAAACCCCGTCCTCTTAGGTTTTGATCTTGACCCCGAACTCTAATAATAAGCATCACGTGCAGCAATGCCTTATCCGGTCTGGTGGTCTAGTGGTATGATTCTCGCTTAGGGCAAACCCTACAGCTTAGCTTGCGAGAGGTCCCGGGTTCAATCCCCGGCCAGACCCTTCCTTTTGCTGTAGAAGCCTTCAATGTGCTGAAGAGGTGTTTCTTTTTGCTCCTGGATGAGGTTATGATGTTGGGATGCAAGCATGTTGTGAACTCGGTGGTGCTTGCATTTAGTTGGTTGAGGCGCTGATAAGATAAGCTATCTTATCGTGAAACTCTACTACCCTGGACATGTTATTCAGCTGCAATAAATACTACTTTTGCATGTCTTGAATATATGTATTCCTCTGTTATTGTATTTCAAATCTCTTCTTGTTCCTGCCATTCTGCCCTTTAACTTCACATCTCAAGACTGGGCATCGTGTTTAAGCCGATACGTGTCTGCCTGTTCCGTCGCAACCTTGCATATTTGCGACATCATGAATCGCCCACAATTCATCAAACATAACATTCCATCGACAGATATTTAAATACCCTCCACAGCGGTAATTTTGGTCCAATTTATTTTATACCGGCTACAGCTATGCAAGAAAACACAGCAGCCATCTCCCCTCGAAATCAACTGTCACCCAATTCGCACTCGCCTCTCAACCAATCAGAGCCACGCCCGGTTAGCTCAATCGGTAGAGCGTGAGACTCTTACGAGTACGCGATCTCAAGGTTGCGGGTTCGACCCCCGCATCGGGCTGTTCCTATAAACGATTGCGAGCAACAGCGAGGCATTTCTCTTTTTTGCCTTTTTACTCTACTCTCCTGGTACCTCAACGCCAGAAACTGACTTGCATATCTCGAGCAACTCTTCCTGCTTGCTCACATTATCCGCTCCAGGATGAGGTCTGCTCTCTCCACTTGTTGTAACGAACGCACCAGATGTAACCTTTGTCAGAGGTCCTTCTCCAGCGACCCAGCTTGCCAATGCTTTGGCTGGTTCGCTCAACTGAACTGGTGCTGAGCTTCCTCCCATTTTGGTCTTTACCCAGCCAGGATGCATGCTGAGAACTTGGATGTCGGCCCAGCGTCGTGCAAATGCTTTTGCGAGCATTGTGTCGTGAAGCTTGGTGTTGCCGTACGAGTGCGATTGAGTGGCGTTCCTAAGAGTCTCATCACCACTGTAGTGACTATCCGAACTCATGAACAAGAGCCTGCCCTTTGGCTTATCCACGAGACATGTGAGGATGTAAGGCGCGAGGGTGTTCACAGCAAACACGGCTGAAATCTTGTCCGGAGTCATTTCCCTTGATGCCGTCGAGCCATAGCCGATGCCTGCGTTGTGTACGACGACATCAAATGGTCCAGCGTTGTTTGCGTCTTTGGCGAGCTTCTTCGTCTCGTCAATTGATGATAAATTGCCGACAAGGACGGCTGCGGCATTGGGAATGGCCGCTTTGGCTGAAGCGGCGCGGTCGGCATTTCGGGCGTGGAGAACGACTTGATGGCCTTGTTCTGCGAGGAGCTTTGCGGCCGCTTGGCCAATGCCGTCTGTCGAACCTGTGATGAATACGCGAACCATTTTGATGTTCTGTGACCTTATTGAAACGAGGATGCGATAAGTTGCGAGAGGTCTGAAGCAGGAGCTGTTACGCCTTCGTGCTTTTCACCATTGCATGATATCATGAAGCTCAAAGCTGGTTACGTCATCAACTCCAGCATCCGTCACTTATGCAAACTCTAGATACCAAAGAAAAGAAATATGGTTTTAGAAAAAAGCGAAATGGTTCTATAAATATTGATAAAATTAGATCTTATTTGATTCTTATCCATAAGGATATAAGGAAAATGAATGACCTAAATTGTTAAAAGCCTCATGTTCATGTTCTAGAAAACGCAGGGACAGAACCATACCGCCAGTAGTCTATGCCTAGATATATAGTCTTATCAACCGATCGGCCATTAATTAATCTATTTAGGTTACTGGCCTAATACCCTCGGTTCGGATCTCGAGGAGTATTAACTTCATCAGAGGTGACCAGCAAGCTACCGATGACCTCCATCTTCGGCGACGGACGCCGACGCCGAAATGCGGAGGTTACATAGCTCTTTTCCCCCAGCCGATCTTCATGACCATCTACTAGAAGAAGCAATTGACTATACCGTCATGATCTTGTTGTCGGTCTATAAGTATGCCGAAAACCCCTCTTGTAATTTGCCGACGAGATGTATAAATACGTTAGGATATTCGGTGAGGCCATCCCAAAACCGGGATAATTCGACCCGACCATTTTGCACATGATGGTCTCGTCAATGAGTAAGATGCTCTTGTGTCTGGCGACACTAGCTGTGTCTCCGGCGATTGCAACAGAACATTCCAAATGTTCAGCGGAAAGCCTACTCATCCCTAATGGAACCATCGCCTCAGTTCAGCACCACTCCCTCGGCGATGTTATCACACTACTAAACACAGTAGCTTCTTGCGGAGGTCCAAGCTTCAAAGCCAATATTACGGCAGACCTCTGCAGAATTGTTGTCAACGTCTCAACAAGCGACTCCAGCTCAGTCCGTATCGAAGCTTGGCTTCCGGACGATTGGAACAAACGTCTATTGGCCACAGGAACAGGCGGAATCGGAGGATGTATCGACTTCCCAACTCTCCAAAATGGCGCTCAACTGGGCTTCGCAAGCTTTGGTACGAACACAGGCCATGATGGCGAGCAAGGCTTTGACTTCTTCCTCAACCAACCAGAAGTGATCAATGACTTTGGACACAGAGGAATCCACGTTGAAGCCGAAGTTGCGAAGCAAATCGTGGCGCAGTACTACGGAAAGAAGGCTTCAAAGAGCTACTACCAAGGATGCAGCACGGGCGGACGTCAAGGTCTGCAGAATGCTCAGTTGTATCCTGATGACTTTGACGGAATCCTTGTGGGGGCTCCAGGAATCGACTGGCTGCATATTGTGGCGTCCAAGGGCATACTGGCTCGACGGATTAGATGGCCGGATCTCAAATTTGATGCTTATGTTCGACCAGAGCAGTGGAAGGCGATTGTTGCGAAACAAATTGAGATACTTGATCCTCTGGATGGTGTTGAGGATGGTATTATTGACAATCCGGCAGCACATGCCTTCGACCCAGCCATCATGGCATGTGGCACTGGATTGCTCAACAGCTCATTGTGTCTAAAGCCTCAGCAAGTCACATCAGTCAGAGCTGCATATGAGCCTCTGGCGGACTCAGAGGGCAACGTTGTGTACCCAGGATTTGTTCTGGGTGCTGATACTAGCGTCTTCTCCGCAAACCAGGTCAACGGCACCGCTGAGTTGAACTACAAAGTCTTACAGGTATGCATAGAATCCATGGGTGTAGAATAAGAGCTAACAAAAGTCTCCAGGACTTCTGGCGTGGTGCCGTATATAATGACTCAAATTGGACACCTCACAACTTCACAGTCGAAGACATGGACTTCGCTATCAAGCTCAATCCAGGAGGAGTCAACGCCGCAGAAGGCGAACTTCAAAGGTTCTACGCCAAGGGAGGCAAGATCATTTCCTACCATGGTCAAGCTGACCAGACCATTACACCCAAGCTACCAGCTGAGTATTATGCCAAGGTGCAAAGCAACCTTAATGCTACGCTGGCTGACATGCACTCTTTCTACAGGCTGTTCTTCGTCCCTGGGATGTATCACTGCTCAGGGGGACCTGGTGCATTCGATATCGGACAGGTATATCCCTTGAAGAAGGACAGGCTGACGGCGAAGGAGAATGTTTTGTTGGCTTTGACGAAGTGGGTTGAGGAGGATCAGGAACCTGAGACCATAGTTGGCGCCAAGTTTGGCAGCAATGGGGCTTCAGGCAAAGCTATAGCAGAACGAAGTAAGTTTCCCGCTGGCTTCCTTGACACAATGAGCTAACAGTGTCCAGAGTATTGCCCGTATCCGTATGAAAGCAAATGGGATGGATCTGGAAACACGACCAAGGCCGACAGTTGGAGCTGTAAGCTTCCTGGAGCTTAATCGCCGTGTTAAAACAGTGCTGCGAAGAATGAAATCTGTTTCCGGCATTGAAAGTGAACTGGATCATACTGTTACTACTTACCCCATCTTCGTGTTTGTAACCTATAACTTACTCTTGCAACCCACTGGTTGAGATGAGATGAGACTCTTATCGATATCCCCAACCGTGTTCAACCCAGCGACATTCATAAGAATATCCAAATCCGCCAACAATCCCTTCAGTACATGACGTACCCCATGCTCTCCCATGATACTAAGTCCCCAGATCCAAAGTCTCCCAACAAAGACAAACTTGGCACCCAGGGCAAGAGCCTTTACGATATCAGCTGCTCCCCTCACACCACTATCAAAAGTCACGACGATCCGATCGCCGACCTTTTCAGCGATCTGTTCCAAAGCGTCGAGACTTCCAATCGCTCCATCGACCTGTCTTCCAGCGTGATTACTGACAACAATACCCTCGAAGCCTAGATCAGCTGCTTTTTCAGCATCATCGACTCGCTGAATGCCTTTGATCAAGAATGGCTTTCCGCCGCTGATCTCCTGCCACTTCTCTCGAGCCCAGACAGCTTTCTCCCAAGACCATGCACGGCCGTGCCAGACGTTATCGATCCAGAGTGCGCCGGCTTCGGCGGGTTGCTTATTTGGATCGATGCCATGTTCTGCGAGTCGTTTCTGGAAGACAGGATCTGAGAGACCCAAATCGGCGCCGATGCCGCGGTAGAAAGCGTAGTTGGACGTCGCAACGTCGTTGTGTCGCCAACCGAGCTGCCACGTATCTGTAGTCAGAATGCACGCCGAAAATCCAGACTCATGTGCTCGCTTGAGTAATGACAGCGTTAGTTCGTCATCATGAGGCATGTAGAGCTGGAAGAAGCGAGGGCCTTCAGGGATGCGGCGACTCTCTTCACTGCTTTGGGCAATTTTGCGCCCGGCATCGTTTGACTCAGCAACATCCTCAATTGGGCATGATCCAGCAGTCGAGAGGCTATACGGGATGCCAAGCTCTCCTGCAGCTTTAGCAACAGGGAGCTCGCCTTGCGGATGATAGATCTTGTTAATCCCGATCGGCGCAATTCCAAACGGCGCAGAAACTTCATGGCCGAAGATTGTAGTTCTTGTCGATCGATCGTTGGTATCTACAAGTTGACGAGGAACAATCTTGTGTCGGAAGAAGGCTTGTCGGTTTGCGAGGTGCGTGTCTGAAAGACCTGCGTTGGATGATGCATAGAGCCATCCATTTTCAGTGAGCTTCTTCTTGGCGAGTTCCTCAAGCTTATCGGGGTCTGAAGGTATCAGCATCAATGAGCTTAAAGTGGCTTGAGATTGCCCTACGTGTGTTGAATGGCGGAACTTCACCGTCGTTGAGCTTCCAAAAGTTCTCGCGCTGGTATAAACCCCATGGAGGGGTATCACGCGTTTTAAGATGCGGTGACCGGGGATCCGACATTTCGCAAGTTCGTGCAAGTGTGCCAAGAATAATGAGGGTCTGTTAGTTTCAAGATACATGGACCTTGGACACCGAGGTTGCCTCCACTTATATCGCGATCATCCATATTCATGACGTAGTCTACCAGACTTCCGAATATCCGATCGAAGAACAATAATGACGAAAAAGTGATTGTCTCAATCAAAATATCCACAATTATTAACTTAGTGAGAAAACACGCTCCAAGATGAGCTGATTGTTGATAAGGGTAGCGAATATCCCGCCTTTGCAGACGCTCAAGGTTGATGGTTGTGTTAGGTCGAATCGGCGTATTTACGAGGTCTCGGAGAACTGGTAACTGCTTGCCCAAGCGTCGGGGTACAAAGTTTTGCAGTTCAGCACTGCTTATCCTGTGCAGGTTTTCTTACTTTGTTTCACCATTAAAGTAAGAAGTAACCTTCATTTATCCTCCGATTATCAAACATCGCTAACGCTCACAAGCCTAAAAGAATGCCGTGATAGCCGTGTTCTACCACGTTATCGCCGGACATTCAGCCTACTCTAATTAATAGTGGCTTTTTGCTTGTCTTAATTCGACCAGTTCAGGGTAGCATTCATCAATAGCACGCAAGCAGCTGAACCCTTCAACATATCAGCAGGCGTCTACTCACGCATGTTTATTGGAATTTGAACATTGTGGCTTGAAATGCTGCATTTAAGTAGTTAGCCATACTGCAAAGTGATGGTGGAAAGACCTCAAATGATTGGATGGAGGAGTCTAGCGTTGTCAATAGCCTCACAAGGCGTTCCTGCACTGGCGTTTTGGAGACAGGGGTCGGGCTGCTGCGTTGTTACCATTTGGAGCTATGAGTTCAATGGTTTGTGTCTGTCCTCGTTAACAGAAATATTATTAGCATGCGCTATATAACCACCCTGTTGCTTGCTCGTGGACTCGCGATAGCTTCATTCTTTGCAGACAGTCAAGATTCCTTTTTCAGCCATCGCTTTCTGCCTAAGGGCCTTCAACGCAGCTGCAAAGATGTCATACCCCGAGTCTAATGTACCATATAACAAGAACCAAATTTTCTTTACCGTCGATAACCAAACACCATTCACCCTAGTCCCAAACCCAACAACATTCAGTGACTGGGGAGATTTCGGGGCAGGCCCGACGACAGTATGTTCTCCGTAAAACAGTCTTGTACACCCATGCTAAAGAGTATACAGATCAAGCCTTTCCAAAAGGGAGATGCAGGTCATCTAATATCGTCGAGATCACCTTTTGTTGGGTCCGCAGGCATAGTCGGATACTCACTCACTAGTAAAAATGGCGCCACTGTTTACATTCGCTTTCTTGCAAGTAATCCATACTTGAGCGTTCGAGACAACTGGGCGTGCGTCTCGCTATCTTCCATCGACCAGGGCATCAACCAAGATACTTATAATTACCATTACTACAATGAGCCTCAGCATGCTAGCATGTCTTTTGAAGAGCGGACTCTTAACGTGAGCATCTGCTTGTGTTCTCTTGACGGAAGGCTGATGTCGATGTAGCTTACTTCAAATATTGGTCATGCAGACCGGGCGACGGCAACGTTCGTTTTGACATATGTGTAAGTAACTACTCTGATATGATCTTACTACCGTATGCGTATTTGCGTCATGTCCGGTTTTGTTAAGATCTTTTATAGGGTCCCAGATCTATACCAGTCTTCGTTTGTCAATCAAGGCTAACAGGTAGCGAGCCACAGACTCTAAATCTATGAACTTGACTCGCGGTTGAACTTTTCAGGCATTACAGTCGCAATGGGATGACAGAAGAGGTTGAGTCAATCAAATCGTTAATATCATAAACTATTTTCCTATATAATGTTACATGGTGACGATCCCAGTGATAGTTGGTTTTCCGTGTTTTATAAATGCGTCATACCTTCCCAAACTCCAAATCATGTTCAGTTTGCAATCAACTTGACCAGGCTCTGAACGAGATATACAGGTATTCCCTTCGGAAAAGCTGTATCTCCCCGATCTCTCTCGTTCAGAGGGCTGATAAGGTGACCACAAACTGAACGACACAAGGAAAAATTGTGAGATCGGGGGTTTATCCTTCATGGATTGAAACTACTTCATGGCGTTAAGACCACCAGCAGAGATCGGCGGAGGCTTTTCTCCAGCCTGCTTCTTCTCGTCGATCAGCTCGCCGAGAGGCATTTTGTCCATAGAGGTATCGGCCTGGGAGTCAAGCATTCCACGGTTGAGAGCCTCACGGGGAACGAAGTGCTGATAGTCGGAAGTCTTGTCTCTTCTGTTCTGGAGGGAGTAGTTGGTCTCATCAATGGAAGGTTTCTTTCCAGCGGGAGCCTGGTTGCCGAAGAGTGTGCTGGATCCTTGTTTGGATGATCCAGGCTGCACGCCGGAGCTATCGCTGCTGACATGGGGGAACTTGGAGTAGTTAATAGATTTTCGGTTCTGGGCGTAGTCGGGCATATCTTGATCCTTGCTAGGAGGAAAGTTGGAGCTGGACTTGTTGGAAGAGGTGAAGTCATCGGTAGCACCATGGGAAAAGCCTGAAGACATATCCTTGTTCATGCTGGAACTAAAGCTGGAAGTTTTGTCATCTGGGCGGCTTGAGGGATAACTGGAGGTAGCTTCCTTTGCCTTGCTGGACATGTAGCTGGGGGTTATATCCTGAGGCTTGCTGAAGGTAGCTTGACTGTAAGAGGGCAGGTTTCCAGTTGCGCCGTGAGAGAAGCTAGGGGTGTTCTCCTTGGACTTGCCAAGAGCAGGTTGCGTGTTGGAGGGGAAGTCATCAGTAGTGCCGTGGGAGAAGGTAGAAGGGGTGTCCTTGGACTGGCTGGAAGAGCTATCAAAGCTACTCTGGGAGAAATCCTTGGATTGGTTGGGATCCGCATGGACAGTCTTGATTGGTGATCGGTCAAAGCTGCCTGAAGTACCGCGAGCGCCCATAGAAGCCAAATGTTTAGACTGCTCAAATGACGTATCGGAATCATCCTGAGGATACTTGGAGGAGATATCCCTGGCTTGAGTGGGTCCAGAAGAACTGTGAGGAACAGTGGAGGTGACATCCGAACGGTTCTCAGTCTGCTTCGAACCAGGAACCATGTTGACGGCACGTCGCCTCAAGTTACCAGCAGTGTCTTGAGCCATGGAGGAGATGTTGGCCATTGTACCCTTGGTATCCTGGGCGAGAGAGCTGGCTTGGTCAACGGCTGTGTTGCTGATCTCTTGAGCGCGGGCCATGCCATCGCGGGCGATACCTCGACCTCGCGGGGAGGTAACGAGAGGGATGATGTAGATGGTGGTCAGACCGAGTATAGCAATGCCGAAAGGACTCATGAATTGGGTCAGGAAGTAAAGAGAACCAGTGACAACGAAGGCACCAAATGTCTTCTCCAAGTCTTCGGCAAAGAGGATCTTCTGAGCCTGGACAACAGCATACTGAATGAAGTCGTGAATATCCTTGAGAGTAGCGTTGAGAGTTGATTCCGGAACGGTCTTGTACTGTCTGGGTCGCATACGAGACACAAAGTTGTTAGGACCGAAGGAACGACCAGCGAACTCGGCCATGGACATCACTGAAAGCAATTATCAGTATCGCCTGTGTCGAGAATCGTGGATAGACTGTACCTCCTAGGCCAATTGCCATGGTCTTGAGTGTCAGCTGGGTAAGGTGCATATGATGAACTGCGAGCATGAAACCCAGGGCGGCAAAGTAGGATCCGACAGTTCGGGCGGGATTCTCCCACTAAACAGTGTCAGCCACCAGCCAGGACAATGATTGAATGGAAACATACGCTGATGTACTTGTAAAGACTGTCCTGTTGAGCTGTGGCGCAAGAGTTAGAATCATGAGACTTCTGTTCGATGACCGGCATCGTCTTACCAATCATCTCCTTCAATGGCCCGGAATCTCGACGTTCGACATTGCTCTGTGAGCGGGGGGCATCTTCAGCGAGGACGGGCTGGAAATTATTTTGCAGTCCACTCATGTTGACTATCGACTATCCGATTACTATAATTCTGATAAGATTCGATTCAATTGATTCAAATGATGAACAGTGAGATCTAAGGAACACAAGCCACTCATCAAGCCAGCACCGCCCTTTATCTCTTCAGCTTCCAACTACAGTGTACAAGATTTCGTGGCTGAACTCTAGTGCGTCATGGCTGATGCGTTCATGATGATTTTCTCCGCGTCGTGACATCAGGGCTGTCTCAGCCACCAGCCTATTTCTGGCCTAGACCTCATTCACAAACGTCTTGGATTACAAGCTACTGAGCTAGCCCTACCTACACCCACGTCATTTCCATCGTCACCGTTTCAGATTATCGAGAACAAGATGAGGCATTGTTTATATGCATAGTGTACGGCTAAGACGGATGCTGAGAAAAAGCAGGATTGAGGAGGACTTTAAAGTCGTGGAATTAAGGCTTGGAACTTGGCAGTGAGAAGGTTTGGACTAATGCTGAGGATTGACATCATGGTGGGCTTGGAACGGAGAAAAGGCACACGACAGATATGTGTTCAATTGAAGATGCAGGGAAACTCATTCCTCCTGAGATACGGTAGTTATACCATATTATCTGCGTCAGCAGCTGGAGCTACTTCTTGTGGCTGGTAACCTTCGCATGACTAGTATCCTATTGGGACTTTGCTCGAAGAATGATTCAGGTTCATTCCCGAAATGCGGCTTCCATTCTTCTAACAGACCCTCCTCCCCCAGAATAGCTCGGACTCCGGAGATTTCTCCCCGCGTAGATCCCCGCTCGTTGCTCCACAACACTAGCACCAACGATAATCCGAAGCGTTTTCATCGTTGGTTTCAATCATGATGTTTTTCTCCTTTCATATATCAATGAGGCGCTTGAGCCGCTGCTCGTGGTCAGTTTTTTTGTTTTTCCACATAAAATGGACGACTGTTGTCGTCGCGAGTGGATGTTAATGAGCTTTGTTTCATCACTGCTAGGGATCTCGCTAGGGATCCCAGTAACAGGCCGGAAAGTAAAGGCCACCCAGTTGCTCGATCCTCTTGTGTAATTTCTTAACCACTCTAGAAATGATAGGTGTACGCAACAAAAGCTACCATAGCTCGCCTATCTGAATTGAGCCGGAACCACAACACCAAGAGCTTCGTCCGTCACTCCAGCATTTCTATCGAAGGTTAAGCCAAATGGAGCAACAGTATCGTTGTGTTGATCAATTTCGCTTGTAAGCTAAATCCACAGATCAGTATTTGCTCGACATCTTCAGACTAGAGGTTTACATAGATACGCCCGTGAGCAATGGGCAAAGTCAGTACCGTGACGTTCGCATCATGCATGTTGTTGTAGAGATCTCCGTTAGTAGTGAGTGGAGTCGTAAACATAGCAACACGGGCCCTGTTGTTGTCTGAGCTCACATTTGGATCATTTCCGAGCATGGCGATCCAGACGGCAGGGTTGGCAATAGTGTAGCCAATAACTCCTCCAGCAGAACCTCCAAATGCTGAGTTAGAAGCTTGGATCACGCCGCCTGAGCCATCACTGTAAAGTTTTATCTGATTCAGGTAATCTTTAGCCTCAATTTGACATATGCAAGCATCAACAAGTTCGTTAGCTTACAGTCTCAGGTGAGAAGTTTGTGTCACCCTGGTACGTATAATGTCCATTCGGAACGAGGTAGTACGGAGTCTGGTTGTGAATAGAAAATGTTATTTTATGATTCATTTTAAGAGGATGTACTGTCTAATATTGTTAATCTCTGTGAAGGTGTTAAGATAATGTTTGGTTGGAACTCAGTGTACTGCCGCGCTCTTAAAGAATGCAGAACCTTGTATGAAAGTGGAATTTCGCACGAGATTTGATTGATAGATGGCATGATGTTACCTGGCTGCAAACGCTCCAGTACGTCATCCAATATCAACAAATGCATGGGTAGGTCAAGGTTTAAAACAGTGGAATGTAACAAAGCACACTATCATATTATCAGCCAGCCACAAAGTACGGCATTTGGCCCTAGCACATACATGTGCTTCGAAATACCTACTGGAATGTGACGAGCAAAGTCTCAAGCACTTCACAGATCTATTCAACGTCTATCCTGCCACGTAAGTTCTGAATGGAGTCTATGATATCTACCAGCGTTATAGCCAACTACTACCTCGCAACTCTTGATCTGAATCAACCCAACCTAACTGCTACTTGCTTATCTTCGATGAATCTAAAGAATCCGGCAGCAATACTCCTTCTTCTCAGGCGTCCAAGTCCATCCTGGCACAAGCTCCCAGTCCTCAAACAGCTTTGCCTGATCCATCTTGATCGTGAGACCAGTCATGACAACCTCTTTATCTTTGCAATCTGTAGTTACCGTCACTTGAAGTGTGTTAGCGATGATTTCAACCTGAGACTCCTCACCACAGGCTACTTGGAGGCGGTCAGCGTCACGCATCATATCAGGTGAATGATACGGTTTTGGGGCGAAACTAACCTGTAAAATCATTTCAGACATCTTGAAGTGGAGTTGGAAAGGTGAACTGTTAGTAAGACTTAGGTTTTGAGGAAACGAGTTGTAAAGCCGTTAGCAAAATCGCTAGTTTAGACTGAGAAGAAGCTCAAAGGAGGCAAACTGCGTTTATTAAATACAATCAAGGATATGCCTTGAATCTTTGTCTAGCCGTTCAACATTTTGTTGTTCAAATCGCTGTTCGTAACAGTTTTATGAACATTTAACCGTGAGATACGTGGACGATAGAGCTAGAACACACCATATTAACGGATGTTCTCGAGATTCAAGAATCTGTTAACGAGATGTTCGTTCATACAGGCTTATTTGTTACATCCCCTAGCTAAGCCGGGGTTGAGTGTAATGCCAAACGAATAACTCCTTGTCCTCAAGCCCTCAGGGTTTCAGTTCTCCCTTCCTTACGAGTAGCAGTTATTTCAAAGACTTCCCACTCGTTAAACATCTTCAGCTTATGGAATATTGGCCACATCTCGGTCTTTATCATCTGCGCATCGTCGTTTTCCTTCTCATAAGTGAACTTGATAGTCTTTGTTGTATGGTCAGTACAAGGTCTCATATAAGGTCCAATGCATTCTCTGATCAAAGATTCGGGGGTTGGATTTGTCCAGAATGTCAAGTCACCTTTTTGCTTGAAGACAACAACCATTTTGGTATAGCTGATTTCGGTCATTGTTGGTTGAAATTAACGTGATATAGTTTATTGTTAAATCTTATTGTAGACGCTTGTGTAATTTATAAGTTGAATTCGTGACTCCAGGTAAGAATTAAAGCATTTATGCCTTTTAATGCTTAGTGATACAGGGCTGGTGGGTCTCTACCAGGAGTAATGACTCGAATTCCAATAGGCCCCTCGTAGTCTTCATAAAGCCATTCTTTAGGTGGTGGCAAGAACTCCATATGTCAGAGTATCAGTCTCATAATCATCCCTCTTATTGATTGCACCACATCATGTGAGTTACACTTGTGACGGAAAGTGATAAAAAGATCTTCCGTTCATAGTTGAGAGCTGAATAACTAACAACTGCCCTTGAGTTAGTGCCCTTCATAAGGGTTCGATGATGAGGTTGTCATTCTCTCTGACGTTAGCACAAAGCGCCGTCTAATTACCACTTCCAGTTTCGCTAGCGTTATAATTGAAGGGTATCAATAAAACACCAGTCTCGAGGCATATATCCGGCGTGTCACGGGTATCGGACATCAGGTTCAACGAGGCGGATTTAGGGGCCCTATTTGCATTGGATCGGAATTCCGTATTAACGTTGATGACTCCACCCCGCAACCTTTAATTGATCTCGCCGATTGGATATGATGCTCGGTAGCTACATAATAGGCTATCTGCTTACGAATGGACTTCCGGTTCTATTCGGAAGGAATAAGAGGATGCGGCGTGGGTTTTGTAAACAGTAACCTGTCCTCAGGGAGCAAGAAAACTTCAGACCTTGATTTAGGGTGCCAAAATAAACTTTTGAGGAGAACCTCCTAAGCTTATGGTAATTTACCTAAGTCTTTTTGTCACTTAGGATCAATGTCCTAAGTTTTCTTGCCTCCCCTAGCCTGTCGTCTCTGGCGTCAGCGCTAGGAGGGACAGCGACGAGGGTTACGATCCAACGCGCTGATCTTTACCTTCTCGAGATAAATACACCGTAGCAGCCAATCGTCGGCTTCATGAGTGAATCCTTATAGGTAAGGCCAGACAAGTATATATAACCATCGAACTGTCTGACAGAGTTTGATATCTTTTACCCTTCGAACTAGGAGAACAACTTAACGAAACGTAACTCAAGTCCCCATTGCAAATCGCGGAGAACGAGGCATCAACAATGAATTCTCCAACCGCAACAATCAACGGTATCACAATCGTGGGATAAACATACTCTCTTCATGATAACCGTCAAGCTAATCTAATATAGCGAAACCATGCCAAGCCCTACGAAGCCATCTCAGCTCAGCGACCAGAGTTGTCACAAGCCGGTCGAACTGTCCTCGTCTGCGGCGGCTCTACGGGCATTGGCCATGCAATTGCACGAAACTATTGCATCGCGGGTGCATCCAATGTCATCATCTTAGCTCGCCGTAGCGGTGTTGCCGAAGAGGCAGCCTCCAAGCTCAGCGAGGCTTACCCCAGCACCAAGGTGACTACGCGTACCTGCGACGTGTTCGTTAGAACACAGTCAAAACAAGTCTGGGATGACTTGGAGAATGAAAATACCTTGGTTGACGTCCTCATTGTCAATGCTGTGGGTCAGCCAGCGCTTCAGCCAATTCTGGAGCAAGGCGCGGATAGGCTGTGGCAGGACTTTGAGAATAACGTCCATGCTCCTTTATACCTTGTTGAGAGATTCTATAAGCAGCCCGGACATACGAAACAAAAGGTTGCCCTACCTAAACTTACTTAAAGTGATTTGACTGACGCGTGATTACAGTTTGTCGTGTCTGTGTCGACTCAAGATATTCATCGCTGGGACAGCGCACCTCAGATGCCAGGATATCAACTGACCAAGAACTCCTTCGCTACCGTCATGCAGCAGGTTGCTCGGGATACACCCGAGTCTTACATGCGCATCATCTCATTTCATCCATCGATTGTTTTTACAGAAGCAGCGAGGAAGGCTGGTTATACCGAGGACACTCTGCCTTGGTCAGATGGTATGTTGAACCGCTGCCTTTGTGCGGAGTCCCAGTAGCTGACATATCCCAGAGAATATCCCTGGTGGCTTCGCAGTATGGGCTACATCGCCAGAGGCGCAGTTACTCCATGGTCGTTTCGTCTGGTCAACATGGGATGTAACTGAGCTAGGATCGGGAGAGCTCAGGAAGCAGATTGACTCGGACCCTTGGTTACTCAAAGTTGGAGTGAAGGGTTTATAAAAGTGCTGTGAGACTTTGACAAGGCTGAATCTAACAGTTCTCTGTGTTGGGTTACTCTTCTGTCACTACCTCGCACCTCTCAAGAGATACACCGTTACCAAAGAAGTATCAACCTGGTGAGACTACTCTACATCATAGTCAGTTTAATCTACCGTAGAATCTTTGATATAAAATTGTATGCGAGGAGCTTTCATGGTCTTGATTGCTCCATGATACAGGTCTTCATGTATTATCTTGCTAACAGATATGTACTTTCCTCATAGCCTCATATGAGCGGTGTAAGGTTATTGACGAGACAAGAGTCAAACAAACATGCGTGTCAGAAAGAATCGATCTCACAATCATACTACATAATCTCACATCGTATCACATGCTGTATCCTAAGAGAAAGTGAATAGAAGTCTCTTCAATTAACGTGCTTGATAAGTAGGTGAGACAAAAATCCCTCACCTTACAACATTACACTTCAATTAACTATTTCTCAACCACCAATTATGTCACAATCTTCATATAAAGCCAGGATGCTCCTTGCCCTTTAGGCTCTTCAAGATGATCTAACACTTAAAGTCCGACGGGTAGCAACTATCTATAAGGTTAACCACTGTACCTTAGGTCGCCGCCAGAAGGGCATACAATCGCTATGCGATTCTATCCCTAAATCATGAAAACTATTTAATCAGAAAGAGTAAATAATAGTCTAATTTATTCTTGATTTAGATGCATGAGGATTTCCTTTATGATTATTATATATAGAAGATATTATGAATTCTCTGCTTACTAACTGTAATGCACTATCTATCAGTAAGCATTAGGCTTATAACTTTATTAAATAATAATTAGAGCTAAAGATATATTGATTTTAGAGATATGACTATTAGAGAGCTAAATGTGAAGATTTAATTATTATTTATGGCTAGTTTTAGCTTATATAGAATATAATTGCGAAATATAGTATTTAATTA
>NJCR01001231.1:6191-62597 GCA_002234235.1 Fusarium hostae
ATTTAAATTTTTAAGAATTATTTAAAAAATAGCTTTTAAGGTGAAAAGTATACTGACTAACTTGCTTGTCTGGCCAACTTGCTTATCAACTACGTTATATGTATAATCTTCTTATTATTTTATTTTGGAGGATCAGTCATGTTTTCAATGGTGAGTGCCTTGAAAGATCTATGCCTTAGGCATCCCTGCGGCAAGGCTGACTCGCTGCACGTTGGCTACTTCTTGGCAGCCTCAATCTTTTCCATCCAACGTCTCCTCACTTTGAATCACACATCGTGTGTCAATTGGAAGAGCTATGACGGAAAACTCGCTGACCAAACGCCAGCGCACCCCGCATGCCTTGCCCGACGAAAGCGACTTGGTCAAGAGAGCCTGTCTCGAACATCCAAGTTTTCTCAACACCTCGAGGCTTCAGGAGCCCGCTTGGTTGAAACCGATCTCGTCTTCTAATCCAAGCCAGCGTAACTCATTCAGCCCGTTCGCATTGAGCGACGCGGGAAGCCGCGTTTGTCCCCTCCGGACGACCAAGCATCCCGTAACGAGGTACAAGAGGATACCGCCATTCTATCGGGCAACGAATTTGATCAATGCTGCTTTGGGGAAGTTCGTAGACTACCCTATATGTCACAAGTTTACGTGCTAATAAATAGCTTCTTATCGACTTCCTATCATCGGCTACGCTGAGTGAAGATCTCTCACAGGTTCCTATCGAGCTCCGGTTCTCAGGCGACATGATAAGCCTTCATGTTGAGGGCTCTGGCAACTATATGGGTCGTATAGAATCCAAGGCTATAGTCGATCTCGTTCAGATTTACCAGGTGACCCTCGCTACCACTTTGGCATGCCCACCCGTCAAAAAGAAGAAGTCCACTGATTCGTTTCAAATGCCAAAAACACTCCATATTGTCATCTACGGCTTACGCAAGGACATGAATGATATTGGTGACTTTCTGGAAGACTCCGAACTCTTTCTTCAGCATCCAACTGAATACGACAATCGCCTGGAGTATTTAAACCCTCAGTACCTTCTGAGACCCGGCTCAACTATTCCCCAAGTCCATGTTGCGACCTTCCAAGCACTTGCAAATCAACATTCATCAGACCAGGGTATGGAGGAAAAGGCGAAGAGCGAAGTCCATCGGGTGTTTGACTCTGCCAGTGGACCGTCGACTTTTACGCAGGTACAACCAAGTCCCAGGCTAAGAACGAGTTTGCAAGAGTAAGGTTCCAACAGCAGGAAGAAACAAGCTCTGACTCTGGCCCAGACATCAAAAGAAGGCCCTCGCAATGATGGTCGAAAAGGACCGTGGTCTGCTTGAGAACACGACGTTTCCTTCCCTGTGGGAAACCGTCGCTACATCAAACGGGCGCGTAGAGTATGAACAATCTCGATCGCAACATCGTCAGAGCTAATAGCTTGTTGAAGGTATTGTCACGTAGTTACAGGGAGAAACGAAGTGCATCCCGCTCCATTATGTGGGGGGATACTCGCTGATGTCAGTCTATGCATTCTTTATTCGTTTCTCGGCACCTCACTGACAGATCTCAGGATATGGGACTTGGAAAGACCTTGAGTACTCTCGCTTTGATCAGTTGGTTTCTGGATGTCATGGACAATGGAAGCCTCCCCGAGACTTGTCGCACGACACTAATAATTGCACCAAACTCGAGTAAGCATTTTCTAATCGTCATGTTTGAACATCCAGTCTAACATCCTTTTATCTATTCCTGCGTGGCAGGAGCAGATCACCAGGTGAGAACATGATGGTGCTCTTTTCAACTTCTGAACTCATTTATCCTAGGCATATTGTCCTCGATCAGATTCGAGTAGTGCTTTTCCATGGGTCTATGAGAGACCAATTAGCCAAGTCTCTCATAGAGTACGATATTGTCTTCACCACTTACGGAACACTGCAGTCTGAATGGAAGTCGAAGAATGGAGATTCTCCTCTCTTTACGCATACATGGGCCCGAATCGTGCTCGACGAAGGTCAGATATATTAACTCCTTATTTGATGAAAGAGTTAACAAAGTCCAGCCCATCATATCCGGGAGCGTTCGACACAAACTTTCAAGGCCGTTGCTGCATTACGAACGAGTCGAAGATGGTGCCTCACTGGCACGCCCATACAAAATCGTCTCGACGATTATGGGGCCTTACTGAGTTTCATCGGAGTCCCACCATTCATAAGTAAATCAGTCTTTGACTTCTGGATAATGAAGCCAGTAATTCAGGGCAGTGCTGAATGACTCAGGAGGTTGAAGCTACTTGTTAGTGCAACCTGTCTCCGCAGGACCAAAGACAGCGTTAGTGAAACCCTAAATCTTCCTGATCGCAAGGTACACGAGTGTGTTGTACAGTTGGATCCAGAAGACAGAGAGCTATATGATTTCTTCAAGAGAAACGCTTCCCATTTGATTGCCAACAAGGGTTTTGGCGACTCAAATATGGCCACAAAAACGGGGAGCATTCTTCCAATCATCAACACCCTAAGACTCATTTGCAATCATGGACAGAGGCTCCTCCCAAAGTTTGCCCTCGAATCCTGGAGCCATCGACACAACCCAACCTCAGATTTGAATCTAGCCACGAGCAAATTAGGGCTCTGCTTTTCTTGCGGCGTGGAGGCATCACCTAACGAGATGCAGTCGGAATTCGCTTGTTCTCATCTCCTTTGCTCGAAATGCGCAGATTCAGACGAAGGTATCAAATCTCACTTGATAGCGTTGTTTGTCCAGGCTGTACCAAGGATGGTGATTCAACAGTTACCAACGCAGTTACAGGAGAGGGAGATTACCTGCCATCTGCTAAAATAAGAGCGCTCATACAAAGTCTCCATGTAGAGCAACAGGGCAATCCTCCCACGTTTGGTAACAAACCTATCAAGAGGTCCTTCCGTCAAGCCCTAATATCAATGATGTACGATGCTGACAGCTTGATAGCGTTGTGTTCACGTTTTGGACAAAAATGCTAAACTTGCTTGAAATTGCCCTTCGAGGCGAGGGTTTCAAGTTTGCGAGAATAGATGGACAAAAGTCTTTGATAGAGAGGACTTCGGCATTGAGATCATTTCGCAACGACGACAACTGCACTGTGATGATTGCCACAATCGGAAGTATTGGTGAGGGGTGAGATTTAACCCCAGTATGTTCATTCGTTTTCGCTAGCTGATTTTTCATGACTAGGGTCGACCTGACCGCCGCCAACTTTGTCCACCTGGTTGAGCCGCATTGGAAGCCAATGCTTGAGGAGCAAGCACTAGACCGAGTACACAGAATGGGTCAAACAAGAGACGTCGTTGCGACCCGTTACATCACGAATGACTCGATAGAAATAGTGAGTGACTTCATCTTTCGCCAGCCTTGACCTTTTCACGCTAATGCCGTCAAACTCAGTTTGTTCGGGATATCAAGGAGAGAAAGCTGGAGCTTATCAACAAATCCCTAGGTCATCTCGCCGCGTTAGTTGATACACAAAAGTAGTGTCATAAAGAATATAGTGTTTCAAAGAGAACCCATAAAGAGCACGTAGAGCTATAGGGTTCGGTGGGAAGGCTGCCTTCGCTACAGGCCTCACATTCAAATACCACAGTGAGTTCACAATTTAGACTTCTATTTGTACTAATAGCTCAACATATATCCACAAAAAGAAAGACTCAATTCAACAATACCGTATCCCCTGATTGATGTATCCCGTATATATGTATAACATCAACCCCTATCGGCCAATAATGTCGAAGAAGATGCTGATGGTAATCCATCTTGTGAAGTTTCCCTTCTTCTTTCCGCTGCCCATTCAACTAACTCATCCCATGTCTTACCCAACCACTTCGAGATACCTTTTGCCCCAGGCTCCAAGGATGGAGTGGTTGTCTGTCCCTTATTCTTCCCTGACGTGTATGTGAATTTCACATAAGGGTCTGCGCCTGATAGCAGGAGATACTCGGCTAGGTAAGCTGCCTCGGCGGTGGTCTTCCTGATCGCATGGTGCAACGGACGGAGGGCCGGAAGACCTTTGATTGGGTTGTAGTTAACGTCAGCGCCACAAGCGACTAGAGCCTTAGCCAGCACGAGAGAGCAGTTCCATGCGGCCAGTTCCTTCAGGAGCACGCTTGCTTTTTTCGCATCAACGTTTCCAAGTTTGTACTGCTCAATCCAGAAAGATGCTAATTGTGACTCCATCACTGGGCTCCATTTGCGTCTTGTTAGGCGGTAGGAGAGCGCCATTGAATTGAATTTGCCAGAGGAGAGGGCATTGTTCCGCCAAATATTGAACACTTCAATAGAATCAGACGCCATTATATCTGAATTGAAAATGCTTGGAGAGTCTCCCCATCGCTCGATTATGACCTTGCTGAGAGCCCACTCAGCGACCGGAATGTTGCGACTTTTGATAGCGTGACGTACGAATGACCTTCTAACGGTCTTGTCATCCACTAATAATTGTTCTCCAAATATAAGGCGCGCCATTGCAACAGAACCATGAGAGGCTAATAAGTCCCCAAAAGAAGATCTGAACCCCCACTCAGAAGACCATCGTGTTGAAATCGAAGGAAGAATTCGTTCCACTGCTTGAACTTCATCTCTTACAATGTACTCTACCAAGAGTGATTTGATATCCTCATACCGAAGGGTATCGAGGTCTCCGGAAATATTAAACTCAGTTGGCCTCTGGTGACATTGAACCCGATGGTGTTCGAGTTGCCCCCGAGAAGAGAAACCGAGAGTCGAATATTCACACATTCCCACGGCGCATTTGAAGGGACGGTCATGGTGCCTGATATGCTCATCGCGGAGAGCTCTGCTCTTGAAAGGAAATTGATGGAATCGACAAGAAATGAATGGGCATCTATTGATAGCAAGGCCATAATGCTTCTGAATCTCTGGACAGTGGCAATCTTTTGCATGTCTGCTTCCGCTGCAAAGAAGGCTCTGTAGCACCCGATGGGCACGTATTGTAGTCGCAGAGATAGTCGTCGGATCGAAATCCGCCCAGCTGGCGTCTCCTAAGAACGTCTTAGTTGGGCATTCAGTAAATCTATGGAGGGTAGTTATGTTACCTTCGTCAAGACGCCAGTCATAAGAACCATCCATAATGCTTCGAAAGTCAAGGCTACGAGAGATAGCCTTGACCTTGTCAAGGTTCGACTTGAACTTGTCAAGACTCCAGAGCCCCAAGTTTGTGTCCGAGTCCTGGTTGTGGTATGGATTTGCGAGGTCCAGCATGATCTGGCCTAGCAAGGGGACAAGTTCTGGCCGTAACTCATCTCGGAAATGTCTCGTACACAGTCTGAGACACTCTACCCACTGATAATGCGCAAAATTGAGTAGCCGATATGCCCCAGAAGTTACATTTCGCTCGATATCGTCGTCGCTGAGGTCCGGATCCAGAAGGTCTGAGCAGAGATATGTCAAACAGGTTGTCGAGATTTCGAGAAGAGCCTCTCCCTCGTCCAAAAGCTTATTCTTCTGATGTCGAAGAAGGTACCTGTGATAACTATTAGAACACCTCGCAATCATTTTGGGGTCACATACTCCTTCACGGTGAAGTGGACAAACTTCAAATGCTCGTCCTCAACCTCGACTAATGGTCCACATAGAGGGAGAGTGTTTAAGGTGGATCTGACTTGGGGAACACGCCTCTGGCCTGTCTGGATGATCAAAGCCTGTTCCATCTCGTGACGAGTGATCTCAACAGGAGAACAGGATATCCATGACAAGATCTTCTTGCATTGCTTCTGAGCAGCTGACGGATATTTTGCAATTCTTTCAAGTATCCTGTTGTATCTGTAATGGATATTAGTCCTCAGGAAAGATGTATAGGGGCAACTAAGCGACTTACGCCTCGTCGAGACCTTCAGGGAGGGCTCTAAGCTGATCTCGGATGGAATCCAAATCTTGTAGCATTTCCACATCCTCTAGTACGATCCTAGCATAAAGGAACATGCCTGGTGAATATTAGTTCACCTAGTTCAAGAGCAATTGGACTTAAAAACCGAGCTTACCATCTGCCTTCGAAGCCAAGGGATTGAGCAATTGCCGAACTTCTGAGCGGGCATCACTGTCAAAAAATGAGTTGTCGAGCCAGTCCTGACCTCGATGAGAAACGTATGCCTCGATACAATCAGAGTTCTTCTGGTCAATTGGTAGTATCATCGCAATTGGCTTCAGAATCCTTTCAATCCTTTCAACCCTTCTACTGCTAATAAGAAGCTTGACATGGGGCAAGCTTTTCAGTACATCAAGGAGTAGATGCAGAAAGACCTGTTGGGTACAGTCGTCAACCTCATCTAGGCCGTCGATAGTGATGTATGTTGGACCTGCGGCCTGGAGCAACTTTGAGAAGGTGTTGAGAGCGAATTTGGAGTCGCCTTTCAGGTCGCGTTTCAAGTCTTTAGTGGTGTTCATAATAGCTGAGCAGAGCACAGTTCGCAAGTCCCGATCTCGTGATGCGAGTTGGAAGATCAAGGAGTGGTAGATAGGGAGAGGGGAGTCCAGATCGTGTCTGTAACTGAGAAAGACGAATAGTGAATGACCCAAGTCTTTCGCCCTATCAACCGCTGTCGATGCTAGAAAGGTCTTCCCTATTAAGCAGCACATTAGCGTCAAATATGCTCTAAATATCCTGGAACCGGGGAAGTTGAGGTTTGTTACTTACCTGCTCCAGGAATACCTTGAAGCCATAGAACCTGGGGAGATTTCTCCCTTCCTTCAACCCAATTTACAAACTGCTGGTCCTGAACCAGCCATGACCCAGTCCCTTCACACCGACTATTGCGAATGCGATCGAGGTCTTCATCGTAAGAAGGAGGGCGTATGTAAGTCTCCATGGAATGGAAATCCTGACGTTCTTGGAATTCTCGGGTTTCAGTGTAGTGTTCAAGAGCCTTCTTTCGTGCCGTGTGAGCTTCCAAAATGTCGTTGAGCGTAATCTCATTGCAAAGCAAAAGCCTGTGCTTTTCTATGTTTTCAGCAATGACCTGTATCTCGGCTCGGCGTGCTGGCCACAGCGACTCAAAAAACACTTTCCAGCCTGGAATTTTTAGCTTTATGAACTATCTTATAACAAGGGGTGTCATTTTCATACGAGTGAGTCCAAAGAAACGTAGAGAAACAAGGTAGAAATCAAGGATGTCCTGGAAGAACAGCCCCAGAACATATTTCATGCGTTCATTGTTCTTAATCAACGGTACAAACTCGTTGAAACGAGGAAGAACGGACCCCATATTCTTCATCACACCGAGAATCGCATCGAAGGAAGCGAGGAGGTTACTCGAAACTTGGAGCAAAAACTTGATCGGCCCCCAGATGAGAGCCAAAATATCCGGTTCAACTTGGACAAAGACCTCAATTACACCGGCGTATTCTTGGAGTCGCTCGATGTAAGGTCCGATCTTCTTCATGGCTCGTAGTCGCTTGTTGCTTCCCTGGTCCTTTTGGAGCTGTTCGGTATAGTCCCAAATGTCGTCAATCGTGGTCGCTTTTTGAAGCTGACTGCGCAATTTCTGATCTTTGATTCCGTTCAGAAAATCAGCTTTGGCCTTTTCAAAGACCTCGCTGACTTGGTCGGTCGAACTGGACGCCATGGTGTCTTGTCGATTTGAGGAGTCATGGACAAGCACGGCAGTTGGATGAGAGTTGAACAATTTTCAGGGAGCCTTTGTAATGTTCGGCACCGTCAGACTGCAATGGGGGGGATCGCCAATTTCTCACCGCCTGGCGAGGCAGACTTTGCAGTCAGGCTCTGAGTGAGGCTCAGACTGCAGCATGCAGCCCAAGCCACCAACGTAAACCTGGCCCCCTATCAGCCTATCTGAGAAAACATCTCCAAGACATGGGTTTTGGTTGAATTTTGTTGCATTAGTAGCAGCGGCACTGTTTGGAATCGTAGCGACGATAATTGGAGCTGTACAGGCTTGGAATCGTGGTGTCACTGGAAAGGCCAAGGTTCCTCCATTTGTGAGTAAATTGTTGACTGGCCAGATACGATACAGGCAGACTTTGGAATGCATGATACTGAAACCTAGCGAGATGGAACCTATGTATGCGCAGGCTTCCCACAGTGTACTCATTTTCTTAGGAATGGGCTGTGAGCTAACTAGCTCAGCACTATTAAATGGTAAACGATTGGAGCGAGGAGAGCTTTGTTCTCACTCTATCTCTACTCTGTCTACTAATGTTGCTTTCGATATGTGTCTAAATCAACGACAGACCAAACCCAGTGAATCTTGCCCTCGTCAAGCCAATACATGACATGCTCATGGAACTTGACACTCTTCCCATTAGGTTCAGCATCAGCCCACGTCTTGACAGGAATACCAGTAAACTCCAATCTGGCCGCAACTCTCCCCGCTTCATTGTCGATGATGAGATCTTGAATATCGAAGTACAGGCCTTGAATCGCACTTTGACTCTCTTGAATCAGGGATATGTATTCTGCGATGGTCTTCTCCACTGTATTATGCGTCACTAACGGCTGACAGAACTTGTCAAAGTTTGCCTCCATGGTCTTGTCGTTGATGCTTTTGATGTACTCGCGATACAGTGTCGCAAGGTCAAGAAAAGTAGGTTTCAGTTCTTCCAACGGCGAAGGAGTTGCAACTTGTTTTGCCGACCGAGAGTCACCGTCTTTGAATCGTTTGAGAGTTGCCAAGCGACCATCAACAAACCATGTGAGGATGATCTCCTGATACTCGCACCGTTCACCATCCAGTAGCGTTTCAGTCTTGATGACTCTCGCAGCAACGGCTTGGGCGCTGACATCCACCACGCAGCTATCAAGTTTCACTGAGACCCCAGTAGCGGCACGCAGGTTTGCGATGAAGTTATCGCGCTGCTGAGAGGTTTTATCGATCAACATACTCGGCTGAAACAGGGATTCGAGAGTTTCCCATTTCGTCTCATTTCGTGCGTCGAGGATAGACTTTAGGAGATTGATAAGCTCAGATCGTGATTTCAAAGAAGCCATATTAGAAGCTTAGCGATAATCTTTGGCGGTATCTTGTAAGAAGCAAGTTGACCAACGTCTCGGGTGCAGTGGAGGTTGCATTTATACATGAGGTTGCTCGTTGACAATGGCGCCCTTTGAGAATCCCAGCATTAGTCATCCAAACTCTGGCTTGGCGATGCCATGACCTCAACTCTGGTTGACGATGTTCTGCTTGGGGATTCCATTCTCCCCCACCGGAATTAGTTAGTGATCTGGGCGAAGTAAAAAAAAGAATAAGGCACGCTGTTTGCAAGCAAGCGTAAAATCCACTCACATACGATACTCAACAGTGGCTAGATCCACAACCTATGCTCATTCTATGCGACCGATCAACAGTAGTCTTACATATTACAGGGATACATAACCTCTTGGCAGCTTCCAACTGACAGTGACAACTGTCACATGTCTTCACCTGTCAAGAGTGTCTGGCGAAGATCCTATTCACGACACGCAAAGGATACAAGCTGTACTACCATACGGAGGTGAAGCTGATGGAATACAATGGTACCTAGACTCTTTGAAAAGAATTAAAAGGAAAGTAAGATGATTTTGATCGCTATGGGTCTTCTTCCTTTTGATGGCGCGGTCTTAATCGATGATTGAAGCATTCATTGCCTGACGACCTATAACCGCGAACTCGCTGCAACTTTGAATATCAGTACACAAGATGCCGAAATTATCAGAATTCGCAGCGTGTACAACCACTATAACAAACTCAAGATTCCTCCAGTGATAGATTATCATACTTTCATATAAAGCGTATTCTACTCGGATATCCCAACCTGCATTACAGACCTTGGCCAGACGGCCCTTATATAAGGTACGAGACAAAGGCTGAAGAGCTAAAGAGTGGCCTCGAATACGCACACATGCGTCAGTTGACAATCCCTGGAGTCGGGACCTGTGCCCACGGTGTCCCGCGAAGTACCAATTGTACTTCGGTCGATCGCCAGTCTACGCCTCGAAGCCTGGATGTTATCTTGCAGGCCCTGAGATGGCGACACTACTGGCAACATAGCGAAAACGACTCATCAAACCCCAGATTTATCACGGTCAATCTGATTGGCGCCATATCGCTATGTCAAAGGCCGCCAAGCCTGACGGCACCAACCGCTTGGCAAGCATATTCGAGCGGTAGAGAAAGCCCGAGACTTGCCTGTGGTGTCAGAGTTGCATGACGGGCCAGGTATACATGAAGACACTGACAGTAAAGCGCGTTGTATGATCAATGCCATCTGGCCTCAAACGTCAGACAGCCAAGAGCCGTAGCCGAGCCTCAAGCCTCCGAACCGCCGTGCTAGGAGACTTCTGAGTCACGCAGTCAGCCAGAAGGTAGATAAAACCGAGATAGCAGACATCATACAAAGGTTAAAGATTGGCAAGGCCGCTGGACCAGGTGGTATTGCTAATGAGGCTCTTCGGATACTTATCGATGTTCTCCCTCCTTACGTCGAGCGCCTGTTCAATGCATGGTTGAGGTATCATCTCAGACTCGTCAAGCATTCAATCACTGTCATGATACCCAAAGGAGGCGGTAAGTCGGCGCAATTGCCAATGAATGCATTTGTCCTGTAAATCACCACAAGTAGGGCCCCCAAAATGAAGTGTACTTCGAATTTCTTCCCTGGTAAAGCGCCTTTGTAGGCGCTGGCATTGTCCATGCCAGAGGTGAAGTCAAATGTAACAGTAATTACAGTGGAGGCCTTGTAAGCGGTAGCTTACTCGTAGTGATGGAGCCATTATAATGTGGTAGACTTTTAGGGCCTGATCACTATTATCCGCGCCAGCATGACAGCCAACAATTCCTTATCGTCGAATACAGTGATCCTAAACCCGTTGACAACTTCAATCCGCCTCACTCAATGGACCGATATAGAACTACTCAGCCTAAGTAGGAAAGAAAGAAGGAAACCCATTTTCTATATGCAAATTCCAGCTTAACTTGTTGCATCTCAGGTGTCCAGGCTTTATTCAGCGTCTCTTACTGCACCCGCCAAAAGCTGACCAATCCAAAGCCCAGCATTGGAAAATTTGCCCCATCAGCCTCGACACTCACTCACCCAAAATACCAGTAACAGACTGATTGACTGCTCTGCCAACGTATAGACGTCACCAACACTTGAATCATCGACGATGAAGAAGTCAATAGCATGCGGCGCATGTCGCTCCTCCAAGCGCAAAGTGCTCCTCCCCTCTCCCCCTCCCTCTCACAACAACTGACTCACCCTCTCAGTGCATTCACTCAGGCGGTCCGCCCTGCACGCGCTGTCGCGACCGCGGCGACGAGTGCGTCTTCCCGCCCAAAGGCACATCCTTCATCTTCCGCCGGAGTCGTCTTGAGCGTCACCGGGATGAAGTCGGAGCCGGGGCTGGAAGCCGGGCTGACTCGGAGCTCATCCGGGCCGGAAACTTGGCCAACACGGACCCATTCGGCTTCCTGACGGATGAGGTCAAGAACAGTTATCTACGGTGCTCGTACAAGTGGTCGTTTCACCATATTCCGAACCTTCTCATTGCTATTCGTGAGAGGAGATTGGATCCTTTGCTTGTCTGGGCGATGCTGGCTATCACTGTGAGGTGCGGTATATGATTCCCTCGCTTATCATCTCACTCACATGTTGCAGGTTCTCACAGGCTGCACCGCCGGGGTACGCGACACAGGTCGAAGCAAGCAATACATTTGCTGCTCATGCGCGGTCACTTGTTTTGTCTCTCGTAGACCAACCAACCGTCCATCGCGCGCAAGTGCTTCTCATGCTGACCGGACATTCCTGGGGCGCCGGTGAGGGTAGAAGAGCATGGGTTTATCTCGGTATGGCAGTGCGCATGGCCCAAGTCCTCGGTTTATTTGAAGAACCGCCACCAGCGACAACCCGAGAAGACTTTATCGACGCTGAAGAGAGACGTCGCACCGCATGGACATGTTTCCTCATGGACAGTCTTCTCAGCGGAGGAAAGGGTCGCGACAGGATGCTGTCGGGTGATAAGATGCGGATACAACTCCCGTGTGAGTCGGACAGCTTCAATTTTGGCCAGATCGTGCTGTGCGAGAGACTGGATGGCTCGTTACCGGATGGGTCAGCGATGGGTATCGTCCACGGCAGTCTAGGCATCGTAGCCAACAGCATGCGCGTCGCTGATGTCTGGGGCGCCGTCGCCAAATGGGCTTGCACACGGCACGACAACACAGTACCGCCATGGCAGCCTCAGTCCGAGTTCCAGATGCTGCTCTCACGACTTGAACTCTGGAAGAACTCATTACCCGAACGGCTACGATACGAACTCTTCCTCTTACGAGCACACAGTGTGTCCAACCAAGGCCAGGCATACTGCTACATGCACTGCATCTACTTCATGAGTGTCATCTTCCTCTACCGATCTTATCTCCCCGAAGTTGAGATGCAAAAGGCCAGAGTGGGCGATAAGGATTGGGATCAATGGTCAACGTGGTCAAGCAAGGAACTCGAGAAAGTAGCTGAGCAGGTCTGCGACATGCTACAAGAGATTCGCGCCTTTGGCCTGTACTTCTTACGTGGTCTCGTCCCATGGATTGGCTTCACTATTTACACAGCAGTCGGAACGATGCTGTACTTTTACCACTTTCCCAATCCCGGTGACACGGCGCATCAAGTTGAGAAGCGAAGGGAGCATATTGTCGAGGGTCTCTTGTTCCTCAAAGACATGCGACAAGCTTGGCCGATGGCTGACACCTGGGTAAGTCACACGACCCCATATCAGTGACTGTATTGACGGATCACAGCGCGAGAAGATCAAGGCGATGCAGATATTTTACAGCAACATCAAGGCCGACGGTGATCTCGCAGTAACACCCAGCGAAAGACGAGAAATGCGCAACGCAATCATCGACTACGGCGCTCTCCAGCCCGATCCCGTTCGTCAACCTGACGCCGAAAGCACCGACGAACAAGTACTTCACCCCATAGCTCTCATATTCATTTACTAACAATTCCCAGAGCGCCACAGACGGCGAAAATGACCAGACCTCGTCAAACGTCGACTTTTCCTTCATCGCGCCCGCAGACATTGACCTGTTCGACACTGACTTTGCCTTCGGTAGCAACATGTACGCGACGTTCGCCGACGCAACGCAGGGCTTCTGGGAGAGTTTCCCTGGAAGTATGGACATCGCGGGCGATATGGTCACCGAGAACTGAGTGGTTTTTTACTGCCAAGCCGGGAAATGTTGTAGAGCGATTGGCATTGAGACCCATCGTAACTTTATGACAGTGAATGGTGGGTGAGCTGAGTTCCCCGCGATTGCATTCAGGCTAAATGCGGTTTTAACCATCACGACAGACCAGCAATTATTTAAAGTCACCACTCATTCACCATACTGTCTAATTCTCACCTCAATCTCATCCGCTCAGTCAAAATGCCACAGGTCACAAATCCCATTCTTCCGGGCTTCAATCCCGACCCGTCAATCTGCCGCGTTGGAGATGACTACTACATCGCTACATCCACCTTTGAGTGGTTCCCCGGCGTTCAAATCCATCACTCCAAAGACCTTGCCAACTGGACTCTTGCCGTGCGTCCAGTGAATCGCAAGAGTCAACTCGACATGCGCGGTGAGCCTGATAGCTGCGGTGTCTGGGCGCCCTGCCTGACGCACGATGGAGAAAAGTTCTGGCTCGTGTACACGGACGTCAAGCGCAAGGACGGTTCTTTCAAGGATGCGCATAATTACATCATTACTGCGCCTGCTATTGAGGGACCGTGGAGTGATCCCGTGTACGCTAATTCCTCTGGCTTCGATCCATCGCTGTTTCATGATGATGACGGTCGCAAATGGTTCAACAACATGACCTGGGATCATCGCGATCGCCCCCGTTTGTTCTCCGGTATTTTTCTTCAAGAGTTCGATCCTAAGCAGGGCAAACTCGTGGGACCAAAGAAGAACATCTTCAAGGGCACAGATCTGAATTTTGTTGAGGGATCGCATTTGTATAAGCGCAATGGATGGTACTACCTCTCTACAGCAGAGGGCGGCACAGGCTACACCCATGCCATGACCCTCGCGCGATCACGAAACATTTGGGGTCCTTACGAGGTTCATCCCCAGAAACACGTCGTCACTTCAAAAGATGCACCCAATGCAGCGCTCCAAAGAGCTGGACACGCTGATATCGTGGATACACCCGATGGCAAGACCTACATCGTGCATTTAACCAGCCGCCCCGTCACACAAAAGCGTCGCTCAGTCTTGGGTAGAGAAACAGCTATTCAAGAAGCTTACTGGGGCGATGACGACTGGCTGTACATCAAGAACGGTCCCGTCCCAAGCCTTCACGTTGATCTCCCCGCTGCACGCGACGATACAGCGTACTGGGAAGAAAAACGATATACCTTTACCGACAAACTCCACATTGACTTCCAATGGTTACGAACACCTGAACCTGAGCGTATTTTCAACATCAAGAACAATCAACTCAGTCTCGTCGGTCGAGAGTCCATCGGTTCGTGGTTCGAACAAGCCCTCGTCGCGCGTCGTCAAACACACTTCTCCTACGACGCCGAAACAGTCATCTCCTACTCCCCTGAAGACGAGCGTCAATTCGCCGGTCTAACAGCCTACTACTGCCGCTTCAACTTCTTCTACCTAACCGTAACGGCCACCGCCTCCGGCCAACGTGAGCTACAAATAATCTCCTCCGAAGAATCGTTCCCGATAGGTAGTCTGGAGAGCCCCGTCGTCGAACCCGTTCAAATTCCCAACGAGGGCAAGGTTCGACTTGCGGTCAGTGTTCGTGCGGGAAGTACACTTCAGTTCTACTATGCTCTTGAAGGGCAGGAGTTGACGGAGATTGGACCTGTGTATGATGCTTCTATTTTGTCGGATGAGTGTGGAGGACATTCTAGCGGCGAAAGTTTTACGGGTGCTTTTGTGGGGATGGCGTGTTCGGATGTTAATGGGCTTGCGAAGGAGGCGCAGTTTGATTATTTTGTTTATAAGCCTGTGCATCATGAGTTGGATCGATATGAGATATAGATAAAACAGGATAGTTAATTCAGACGTAAAGCTCCCAACTTATACGTAAACCTCAACCCATGCATAAAGAAGTCGACTTATACATAACAACTCATACAGAATGAAGAACAGAATACATGAACCACCTACAGACCAAACGCCTTCTTAGCACGCTGAAAGTACTCCAACCTAGGCTGCACATCCGTCCCAACACACTCCTCAATATACTTCTGGAACCCCGTATCAACATCCGTCTGCAACGCCTGTCTAACATCCTCCTTACACTGCGTCCTCAAAAACCAAGGTCCACTTCCAAAATTATACTTATCAACCGTAACATCATCCAACAAATCCCCCAGCTCCTGATCCGACAGCCCCTCTGTACTCTCAATATCCTGCCATCCCTTCGCCAGCTCAGGAATACTCTTCGCATACAAGAGGTTATAATTCGGCATTTGCATATTCGCAGTTCCTTGGCCTGGACGTCCGGGGAAGTGATTCCGTTTGTATTGGAAGTCTCCTGATTCGAATGCCATGAGAGCGAGGACGGCGGCGATTTCAGCGGGGGAGTAGATTTGTTGGGACTGGAAGCTGGAGATTATGAAGGGGGCGGCTTGGGTTGCTGTGCGGCATTCTTTGTTGCCGGTTGGGCAGATTTTGGATTTGGGGGCTATGGCTTCGATGATGGGGACTGCGGAGAGGGAGGCAGTTGAGAGCGAGGCCAGAAAGGCCATGAGAGAGAGGGTTGTGAACTTCATTGTGATGAATTCCGTGGTGTTAAGTCGATAGTAAGGGAGTGAAGTCAAGATGAAAGAGTGTTTAAGTAAAATCCGCCAGGGACTTAACCGCCAAAAGAGCGTCTGTACAACACAACGTAACACGAACAAAAAAACAAAACAAAAAAGGAGTGAATACCCTCACAATCAATGAGAGAGAATAAGGGTGCCAAGAACAAACATAAAACCAGGGAATAAGTGCCCCTAGATATACATTTTTCAATTCCAACCAAGCACAATTCGTATAGAAACAATCCCAGCCACTGACCAATGACATTCCAGGTTGAGGCGCAGATAAACGAATGGTGAAACAGATAAAACATGAAACGAACTGATTGCGACCAATTGATGTGATCTGCAGGGGTTGGAGTCGGAAAGGTCGGCATTGTTTTAGGGGTAAAGAGGCAAAGTGGATGTGATTGGCGCTGGTACTACGCTGGGGTGAAAGAAAGGAATAGTCAATGCTCAGCGCTGGAGTGGGTGTAAGGCAGGTCAGTGATTTTTGTCAGCTTGTGTAGATATGCCCGTGTAAGTTGGGTCTGTCTCACTTACACCAAGGAACAGAGCAACACCAGAACAGAAGAGTAAAAGATCAGTGCAACAGCCACTTTCAAGCATGAACAAAGAGAATTAATTACAATCTAACCATCCACATTACATCGCCCCCTCCATTGCTTGCTCAATCTGTCCACCTACTCATCCCAAGTAATCTTCATACTAGTAGGAAACGGCCAAATGCTCCCCCAATCCTCCGTCATATAAACAAAGAACCCCCCCGGTCTCGGTACCTTCTTCAACTCCCCCTGCGCCCCCGGAACCCTCCTAACACCCTTCTTCCTAAAAACCGCTCTAAACAGCTCCGTGAGCGCAACCTGGCTAATATCCCTTCCAAGACACGCATGCGGTCCAACACCGTAGTGGATGTACTTATCCAGCGGACGCTTCGGGTCCACGATTTCAGGGTTGGGAAAGATCTTGGGGTCTTTGGCTGCTTGGACAAAAGATACAAAGACGCGGTCGCCGGGTTGGACGGGGATGGAGCGGCCGTCGTCTTCGTGGATTGTGTCGGGGACGGTGGCTTCGCGGTAGAGACCGAATGTTCCGGCCATGCGAATACCTTCCATTGCGTAGCCGAGGAGGAGAGCGTCTGTCTCGTCGCCTGTTTCGAGGGCTGCGATGCGGGCTAGTTCGGGGCGGTATTTCTCGCCTGCTGGGGAGAGATACCAATCCAATGTTTGCGCAAACTAACTCATCAGCACTCATTCACTCTCAGTCAGACATGTCGAGGGACTTGAACTTACCACTTGAGCCTGGTTAGGCACCATAGCACCAGCCGTAGGCAGAATCTGACTCCACACAATATCCTCCGTACTCAAACCCGCCTTCTTCAGCCCCTTCGCCATATTCTCACCATACCTCGCCAGCGGATCATCATTCTTATTCGGCTTGCTCGTGAACAAACCCTTGACGCCAATGCTATTCGCCAGCTTGACGTTCATCTCGATAATACCCCCAAGTTTCTGCGCAACCTCTCTAGCGCCTTGTCGCAGCGGGAAAGACTTGGCAGGATCAATGTCAAAGAAAATACAGACAAAAATCACAGCGAGAATCATGTACAGCTCCTGCTCGGAGAATACACCCTTTGGATTCTCGCTTGTCTTGAGGGGCAGGTTGAACATCCTCGCGACAAAGTGCGTGTGCGCAACGTTACCCACGTCCCGTACAACATCAACCTGCGTTTTCCCCGCAAGTCTATACGACTTCTCCGCAAGCAGTTTCTCAGCAGTAGTCGCATAAAACGACTTCACAGCGTTACGCCACGTGTCGTTATACAACAGCTTCCCCATGCACTTACGCTGCTGAGCGTGCAAAGCTGTGTCACCCGATAACATGAAGCGACCGCCTGCTTCTCCCATGAGATGCTTGAGGCCTTCTTCCCAGCAGACACGGTATTTTTGCTGGTCCTCGAGAATGTACTTTGCCGCGTTGTACCCGATGATGTTGATACGTGTAGCAGTAGGTTCAGGACGGGAAAAGTCAAAGCGGTCTACGCGCTTGATGTTTGTGAGGATCTTCTTGTTCTCAGAGGGGATCACCATTGGGTAATGAGCGTAGACGGAATTACCCTTGAAGTGCTGGGGAAACGCGCGGAGGAAGAGTTTGTAGAAAACACAGCCGTGGTTGACCTTGAGATCATAATCAACCTCCTTGTACCCCCAGTTCGTCAAGTGTCGCGGGTTGTAGTCGGTAGTGTAGTACCTATCACCTCTAACCAGCGCCACAGCATCGGATAGGACGACTCGAGAGATGGTATACGTCGGCGCGATACCAACACCGGGTACCATAGGAGTCTTTGCTTCCTCGGCGACGATACCAGGGTACAACTCGACGTAATCAGGATGCTGATACAGATTGCGCAGGGCATCAGCGACGGAAGGATCAGAGTTGATATCCTCAAACGTCTCATACGCCTTCAAGCCGAAATGCTTCCTAAACTCATTCAACCCCGCCAAATTCCACTTCCTCCCGCGCATGATGCCCAACATCTCAATGGGCTTCATGATCCGTGGAACATTGCGCCCACCAAACGCACCGCCAGGCTGTTCAATAGCCGTGGCCAGCGCCTCGACAAGTTCATCATCGTTGAACTTGCCATCAGGACCTCTCTTGAAGCCCCCGAATGTCCTCTCACTCGGTTCGTCAGCGACACTAGCCTCAAACGCCTTGAGCGCCTTCATCATGGTCTGAAGATTCATAGGCCCGTAGTTCTCACCGAGAAGCTCAGTGTAGAAATCCTGAACCCACTTGTCGTCCATCTCCGAGAGACACGAGTGCCAGCGGTAACAAAGGTTGAATTCAGCAGAGACGACGTTTCCAGTGCCACTCTCGGATAAATCCTTCGTGCCGACACTAACGCCCATCTCCTGTCTCGGATCAAGAGTCCAAGTTGTATCAACCCTATTCAAATTGATAATGTTTCTCACATAGTCAATAAGCGTGATGTTGATGTACAGCCCACTGGTAACAAGTCTTGCTGTTTCAAAAAGCTCCGTGTCGCGCTTCTTCCAAGCAGCGGCAGCAGCTTCCGGGGCAAGATGCTCAGCGGGTTTGGAGAAGCGACCGCCTTCGTTGATGTCTGCGAGGTTCGTGGCGACATGGTTATGAAAGCGGTTGAACATGATGAGGAGGATAGGAACACCGGGTGGATTACCGATGAGACGCTTATCAGCGAAACAATCGGGTTTCAATTGACCGTCTTTGAATGTTCTGATTGAGTCGCGGTCTTTTTCGGTTGAGCCGTAGAGAGGGGCGAGGTCGAGATAGGAGGAGGAGTCGTTCTGGTTAGGGTCTTGGAGGTTTGTCCAGAAGAGGTCTGTTGATGTTGGTCAATTGATGAGTGATATGAGGCGAGGTGAGGGGCTTACCGTGAATGATAATGGTGGCCCAGTACCAAAGAATGCTCGACACATTATTCGGATTCTTCTTGAAAGCATCTCTCGCAAAGACACTCTCGAAAATAGCCTCGGGATCAGGCTGCGCACCGAGACTCATGCCCTTTGGACGAACAGTTCTAGAGTAGGGAGTTCTCGCGGCGCCCAATTGAGGGAGATACGGGTTCTATTCTCGTCAGCACCAATCACCAATACCCCATCACACCAGTACTCGGCAGACGCAAGAGAATGAGGGACTTACATTGTTAGACCCATCAGGCTGTCGAAACCGAAACTTGTCACCCATATACAGCATAGGCGGGTGATCAATCGAGTTCCAGAGCTGCGAAATGAAACTATTCGTCAAAGACTCTTGAACCGTGGAGTGATCGCTCAAATTAGCGACGAGTTGAATCGTACGCTCCATGATCGTCGTCTTGTCATCCTGTTGAGTTTCACCCTTGACTTTGGACTTGACGATCTCGAGCAGCGTCTTTAGATCTACTTTTGTCAGCCTCTCTCACTCTCCCCCTTCACCCATTGTCACTCTCAATCACATAATACAACAAGAAAGAGAGAGCGTACCTTTTCCACGAAGACGTCGAACATCCTCCCTCAAACCCGGTCTGTTCTCCACAACCCGATACGACCCATCGCCCATCTCCTTGGGGAGCGGTCGTTTACTCGCAACACGGAGTTGCTTGAAGCTCTTGACGATACCATCTTTCTTGTCGCCGTTAGGAAGAGGTTTGGCTTCAGATTTGGTAGAAGACGAGGTAGGAGAAGATTTCTTCTCGTAGCCGTTTGTATCTATGCCGTTCTTGTGTTCCGACATTTTGACAATAAAGCTTCAAAAACACCAGAGAGTGAGAAGGAGAAGCTGGGAGCGGGGAGAGGGGGAGCTGGGAGGGTGGATGTACGCCTCTTTATCTTCTCTCTTCTCTCAAGCGCATGCAAGCTACACTACAGTACGAGACCGTGCAAGGTAGAGTACAGTACCAATGCAAGCTTCCAAGACCATGCAAGCCAGACAAGACAAGTACTAAGACACGGCATTCCAACCTCCGCTCCTCAAAAACCAATAAAACCCACAGATTGACAAGCCAGATGCAGTGGAACAAGACCTACGCGGAGCCGGACGCCCTCCTATCCCAAAAGAAGAACAATCACCCGTGGAGATCCATAGATCTACAGCGCCATTGGCAACAAGAGGATTTGTAAGTAAGGGTAGATCTCTCCGCCATGTCTGAGATCTTGTCTTGCTTCCGAGACATAAGTCAATGCACCTACACCTACACCTACACCTACCTGCAGCAATAATCTCTCCTCTAGTAACAGGGTTAATGCTCGCATGATGCCGTGGCTTCAAGCCCCCTCCAATTCTCACCAACTATCTTACAGCACAATTCACACAAGCTCACCATTATTTTACCAACTAAAGGATCAAGCTCCAGCCAAAAATCGATAGCGGACCGACCCGGGCTAAGCTGAGCTGTCCCAATATGGTAGAGTAGCGGCTGATCGACCACCCGGCATTTACAAATCTGGCCCTAAGCTTTTAATTAGCCCCCTTCAACTGAGACATTGATCGACTGGCTAATCAGCACGGTGTGAGTGGTCGAGCTGCAAAGCTGAAAAGCCTCTTTGGGAAAAGGGTGCGTCTGTGCTGGAGGGGGAGAGACAAATGACGTGGTGTATTTTGTTTGGAGGGCTGAAATTGTCTGTTGATATCGATTGTCTTGGTTACGATTCCTTGCTTGAGTGTGCAGTAGGTACTGGATAGCAGCCCTAAGACAAATAAACAATACTGAAGAAGCCCATTGAGACAAAGCAATAGCAATATCTCATTTGCAATAGAGACAATGCTCGATAACCCTCAGTCCCTCCGTCGATCCCTCACCACTCACCCAGTCCTCCCAAGATCCCATTTTCAGCTCGCCGACCCCTGCCCCTAACGCAAATCTTGCACCCTTTTCGATCCCTCATTATCGGATCGTCCCCAGCCCTAGAGAGAAAAGAGAACACTCTTCCCCACTCTTCCCAAGATCCAATCTTAATCCCAAGATTTTCTTCTCCGCAGCGGGATAAAGATCGACCTAATATCCACTTTGAGCAGGGTGCAGATCTGCATCGCACAAGTTTTCATACTGTGATGTTTTACTGTGCGGCAGGGAAACACTTTATTGATCCTTCGCTGTGAAGGAGGTGCGGAAAATACCCGGCCTCAAATGCAACTCTCCCTGGAGGTTGTGCAACAACGGCTTGTGACACTCTTTGTACCTCATCAAATAACTCCATCGCTATGCATGCTCTATCTAGCTATGCATGCTCTATTTGGTCCTTAGATCATGTACATAAAAGTCCAGCTTATCGCTCTCATAAACATGACCCTTCGGCTGTCCCGCCCCCCGATAAATATTGTCAATCGAATGCTGATGAAACGTATCCTGATGATTACAATTGAGAATATGATCCAGTCCCGGAGGATGCGTCAATCGAAAGATGCCATACCTAAAATGTCAGTGTCTTCTCAACTCAATTGATCGCCTGACTTACGATGGTTGGAACTTGGGTGCGCATACAATCGCGACACTCTCAGGCATCATAACCTGATATCCAGCATGCGTATGCAAATCCCTCGAGCTCATAAAGCACGTCTGCGTCGGATGCGTATGAATCCACCCCAGCAGGAGCAAATCTTCTTTCATGCAGTAATCAAACATGACCTCCTCATTCTCCGTCTCACACGTATCTGACGTACACTTCTGGTCCGGAATCAAGAGACACCTAACAAACAGCGCATTGTTGATCGGTGTACCACATAACATACCGCACATTTCCAGCCCGCGACGTGTATTGTCAGCTGCAATGTCGAGGAATTTCTGGCGGAGATTTTTCGGAAGGAAGAGAGATCGTATTGGATCGCCGTTCTCGAGGTATGCGCCTGGTTTGAAGGTGAGACGCTCTTTTTTGGGGAGGCTTGGTGGGGTGTCGAGGGCTTCTTTGCGGGGGACTTCGGGACGGGCGGGTTGGGGGGGTGGTGAGGGGATGAGAGGTGCGTAGCCTGGTAGAGGGACTTTTTGAGGAAGAGCTGGTGGGAGACTTTGTAATGATTGAGGGTGTAGAGGCTCTTTTGGTGGAGGAGCAACGGGTTCCTTTAGTGGTCGACTTGGCTGTATTGAAGGCGTAGGCGTTTGGCCCTCGTATTCAACAGCTCGTGGTCTCGAGATCGATGGATAACTGTACGTATGCGATGTCGGTCGGTAATTATCATCAGTCCGTCTCTCCTGCGCCGAATCGAGAGCATGCCTCGTCGCCTCCATCTGCCGCCTCAGATCATCATCATCACCAATCCTCGCACCATCCCACTGATCCCATCTCCCACCTCTTCTTCTAGACATGATATCCTCATCCGTAATCCCAGCCTGTCTCGTAGCTCTCCTCGCAGTATCTCTCCTCATCAATTCCTTCTGCGCAAGATCAACAGCCAGGTCCTGATTGTCAAACGCATCTAGAATCTTGGCATTACCCGTCAAACTCGGATCGCGCGCCGCAAATTGTTCATATCGCGAGGAAGGTTCGGGTTCGGTGTTCGCTTTTGGCGACAGCGCCATTCGTTCCCATTCTTTGACGGCATTCTCGAGCTCGGGTTTGAGCTGTTCAAGGTCTTGGATGACACGCTTTATACGTCTCGATAGCGCTTGGTACGCCTTTTTGTTCTCGGGGTCTTTGGCCTGGGGATGTGACGGGATGTATTTGAGGACGAGTATGGAATGTCGATACAGCATCATATAAGCTCTTCCGAAATCGCCATCCGAGACTGCAAACGAGGCCTTCTTTGTTAGCTGTGCACAGACAAATAAGATAGAATGATAACAAACCTCTTGGTACAGCGTCTCAGCCGCACGTGTCCAGTGCTTAACAGGAATGTTTGTATTAAAATTGAAGTTCTCCGCCTGAGCCACCAGCTCCTTGACGGTCTGAGGCCTGGTCGGCCGCATCGCAATCCTTGAGTCCATGGTTGTGTCAAGCTGAAGATGACCGTCGTAGAGTCGTAGAGTCGTAATATTATATCCAGGTCATGGTCGAGCGCCGCGTGGCTTGTTACTCAAAACAGTCCAACGTTTTAGAGCTGCCTGGTGATGGAATCATTGAGAAAACGGGTCCTGTGACGACGCGCCCGTGTCAGGTACCTTGATTGCCCCTCCATGCCCAATGGCGGGGAATTCATTTACCCGATGCTCATTCCAAAAAAGAGGGATATGCAGATAAACCAAAATGATGAAACTTCAGCCTCATATTTGTGGCGCTGCAGCCACTTCTCGAATCATGGAGTAAATGGCGTGTTTTATTCATGTGAATCGTACAATTCCATCTCCCATCTGCAATGCGATCCCCACGCTGTCTCACCGAGTCGGATATTCCTTGGAAGTTTCCTCAGTAACTTGAGCACTTGTCCTTGTATCCCGATATATTCCGGCTTGTTTTCTGTAGACATCGGGAGAATTCGCCAGCAAAAATCCCCAGCATTCAAGGTTTAGGTTCGGGGAAACCGGGTCATGATCCTTGAAGAGATGCTGCCATAAGAGGCAACAAGACAGACGACGGAAGAAGATACCAATGTTTACAGAGTACTTGATCAGGCAAGATCTCATCATGAAGTATAGAATGTGATATATCTGCCAAGAACAGCAATCTCTTGGTTACCCCCAAACTTCGCCTCATATCTCACCTTCATCATGATCATGCCGCCACCATGTCGTGTCGGTCAAATAAACCCCACGGTGAAGGACGGTTATCGGCCCATCTATCCACGCCCATGACACCTCAGGTAAGGGGGGCATTGACCACGGTGTGGCCATGAGGGCCTTTGTTATTAAGGCTGCCAGGATAATATGCCGTATCCTCAACGAGTTGGGCATCTCCTGAGAAGAATTTTTGTAAGGGGCTGAGAAGTTCAAAAGCCGGCGTATCCCCAGGTCTTGGATGATTATAAAGTCAAGCATCATACCTCAATTCAAGCTCATCATATCACCCATACCTCTCATAGTACTCACTCACTTACACCTTCAAAATGGAAGCCATCAAGAACAACTCCATTGTTTCAAGCGTCGAGATCGACATCGACACCACCCGCAGAAGTAAAACCCCCTCACCCTCACCACCTCCCAAAACCCCAACTAACACCCTCAGCCGCCGTCAACGCCGCAATTGACATCTTCACAATTGACCAAGGGCACGTCACCCTCCCCAACGACCTCTGCCCTCTCGACGCCCTCTCCCTCATCCTTCGCAACATCTCCTCAGTATTCGAGCTCGACGTCAGCGCCGATCTCGACCTAACATGTCGCAACATTCTGCACCGCATTCTCCAATCCATCTTCGACACCAACACCCAGTCTGTTCTCGAAGAAGACTCTGAGATCTTCGCCCATCTGAGCTCCAAGCAAAAGGCTCTTATTCTCGCACAGGCTATTGCTGCGTTTGCAGTCATTTTCCAGCGCTTGGCTCAGACTGGTGAGAAGGTCACTTATGGCGTTCTTAATCGCGAGGCACAGCTCTTCACTGAGAGTGATCAGCGCGCATTGATGCAGAGTCTTATTGAAGGCGATGCTGTTTTTGAGGATTGTCAAAAGAGGGGCGACATTGCTGAAGCTATTCTCTCTGCTATCGATGCAGATGAAGACGCAGCGACACCTCAACCCGTCGCAGCAGATGACAAGCAAGACTTTATGTTCTCCCCCAGCGCAGCTCAAGAGCACAAGAACATGGGCGTTCCCTGGGGTTTCAGCATCATGGCGATCAATTAAACCACATCACGAACTTCAACTTGACGACTGGCGTTTTTAAAGGACTCTCCCATTAGCGCGGCGCTCACAAAGTGCCAGGTATTTGCATTATCATAATCCGCGTACTGCGTACTGTAGAATATAACTCAACTCATGGTCTATTTTTCTTCATCTCTCTCGTCATTACTGAGGTGCTTCCTTGGCCTGGCTTTGAGCGGCGGTCTGAATCTGAATGATCTCTGTCTTTTTCTTCTCAAGCTTTTCTTGTGTCTCCTTGATTGTGTCTTCTAGTCGTGTACTGAGAATATTAGCATGCGGCAGACAGTGAGGGGGTAGAGCACTCACATTTCACCACTGATAAAGTCCAGACGACCTTTGACTGTGTTCTCAGCCTCAAACTTGTCTTGCTTCAGCAACACAGGACCAGCGAGCTTGTAGATTGTCTCTCCCTCTTGTAGTCGCTCAAATTCCTGACCCTCATTAGACCATACTCGCTGTATCTCCAACCAACACTTACCTGCTGCACACCAACATTCTCCTGCTTCTGACCCTCCAATTTCTGTCGCGACGCCACAGCGTTCTGAAGTTCTACTCCCAATTAGCATTTATCCCCCCTCAAATGCAAATGTCCCCAAACATACCGCCTTGAAGCTTCTGGAAGTCCTCAGACAGAGCCTGTAGCCGTGCTTGAGGATCCGACATGATGATGTAAAAAGCGGTAAAATATCACTAAGCAGATAAAAACCTCCTGCCTATTTCTGATTCGTCTTTTTTGAGTGTAGTTGTCGCCTAAATCGCCAAGGCAGAGGTCGAGAAGGTTAAGGTAAAGGTTGTGCAAGCCCCTCTCTGCCCCGCTATAAGCATTGCGCTCAGTCGATCCAATCCGACCGTGGATCTTGATGTTTCCCCGCCAATTCAATCCACCACAGATAGCCTGTACCTGTCCGTCTGTGCCTACTGCTTTGCTTGCTGCTGCACTGTTGCCTCATCACCGACCACCATCTTATAACGACTCTAGCCTCCTGAGGTTCTTGTTTGTTACCTCCTCGACCTTGTCTTCGACTTCCCTTACTCCTCTGGGAGCCTCGAGTCTCGTCACCCCCTCCCCCACGTTCATCGACTCCAAACAACGTCACCATGTCGACCAACTTCCGCGATCGCGCCATCGCAGAGGTCCAAAAGGCCATCACAGCCGACCACAACAAGGAGTACCAAAAAGCCTTCGACCTATACATGTCCTCCATGGAACTCTGGGTCAAGGCGCTCAAGTGGGAGAAGAACAAGGCCCTCAAAGTCACCATGCAGGAGAAGATGGCGACGTACCTCGACCGCGCAGAAAAGCTCAAGCAATTCCTCGCCAGTGAGAATGAAAACGCAAACGGCGGCGGAAAGGCCATCATGGGCGCTAACGGCAGCTCAACTGGCAAGGGGAAGCCGCAGGCAGGTGAGGACGACGACAGTAAGAAGTTGCGCAACGCGCTGTCTGGCGCTATTCTCCAGGAGAGGCCTAACGTGCGGTGGGAGGATATCGCTGGTCTTGAGGGTGCGAAGGAGACGTTGAAGGAGGCTGTCGTCCTCCCCATCAAGTTCCCCAGTCTGTTCCAGGGCAAGCGACAGGCGTGGAAGGGTATCTTGCTGTATGGACCTCCAGGAACGGGTAAAAGTTACCTGGCCAAGGCTGTAGCGACAGAGGCAAACAGTACCTTTTTCAGTATCAGCAGTTCCGACTTGGTCAGCAAATGGATGGGTGAAAGTGAAAGGTACGTTCCCTGCAGGTATTTGATACAATTACTAACAAGTCGGTAGACTTGTCAAGCTCCTCTTCTCCATGGCGCGCGAAAACAAGCCCTCAGTTATCTTCATCGACGAGATCGATGCCCTCTGCGGCCCAAGAGGTGAAGGCGAATCCGAAGCTTCACGTCGTATAAAGACCGAGATACTTGTTCAGATGGACGGTGTAGGCAACGACAGCAAGGGTATTTTGGTCTTGGGCGCCACCAATATTCCCTGGCAATTAGACGCTGCTATCCGACGACGTTTCCAGCGTCGTGTGCATATTGGTCTTCCCGACATGAACGGTCGCGCGCGCATGTTCAAGCTTGCCATTGGCGATACTGAAACATCTCTCCAGGCGAGCGATTACAATATTCTTGCAGCCAAGTCCGATGGAATGTCGGGTAGTGATATCGCCAACGTTGTTCAATCTGCTCTTATGCGACCAGTCCGCAAGATTCTACAAGCCACGCACTTCAAGCCTGTAAGTAACCCTTCACTAGCATTCGATCTTCACTAACAAATTCAGGTTATGAAAGACGGCAAGCGCATGTTGACGCCCTGCTCACCAGGCGACCCGGAAAAGATCGAGATGACATACGACGATGTATCATCCGACGAACTACTTGCACCAGATGTTGCGCTGAAGGATTTCGAGATGGCGCTTGATGATTCGCATCCAACTGTGTCCAAGGATGATATTGCAAGGCAGATTGAGTGGACCAATGAGTTTGGAAGTGAGGGTGCATGATAGTGGAGACAGACAGATACATAACACAACACAACACAAGGGAGGTAGCGAGTTTACAGGATTATGTCTTAGCATGGCGGCGTCTTGTGGAGTTTTTATTTATCTTGTAGATTGACTTGGCTTGGGAATATGGATGGTGTGGGGGTAAATGATGAATGTTGATATACGATTTTAAGTCCAAGTCCTGGGAGACTGACCACTGGAGTGGTTTTGAGAGTGATGATGGCGAGAGTGTTTTGGAGACAGCTGTACTGATTGGGCTTGGCGTCGAATGCTCGATGATGGTGAAGTGCAGGGTAATTGAAAGGCAATTGAAGTGAAGCATCCATATCAGCCGCCTGAAGACCTGAGGACTAAAAGAACTATTAAATAAAAACTTCTTGTGTCCTTCCATCTAGTTTAACCCATATTGAGGTTTAGGAAACACCTGATAAACGATTGAGACACATCTCTTTGCCCAAGATGCAGCTCAAAAGAGGATTCTGCGTTAATGTTAAGCAAAGTCAGCTCAACAGTGCAATGGGAAACGACATCTTCATGTATGAAAATCAACAGGTTTTTGGACGAGGTGAAGTTGCATTTTAAATAGGAAGACTCTCAAGATTGGATACAGCAAAGCCCAAACGATATCGGAAGTCTGGTTGGCGCCCTCCAGCTCTTGGTTAATCACAGCTTGCAGCTTTCATGATGGATGGCTGTGCCGTGCTGCCCCTCCATCGTTCATTGCCGTACCCAGTCAACATCAGCAGAAGCGCTTGGAGACCCATTATAGTAGAGAGAAACAGGAAAGAAAAAACAGATAAACATTCTCAACTCCAAGGGAGCTCATAAATAGATAAAAATGAAAATTAAAAGGAACCCAACTTGGAGAGTCTGTCTGCAAACCACTTTAACACCAATGCCCCACTATCTTATCTTATCCATCTTATCAAGCGGTATCCCACGGCAAAACCATAATTTCCTCCCCATCACCATCCATCCCACCATCACCAAAACCACCCCAATCGCCAGACACACCTCCATGTTCATCGCCTTCAAAAATGCCCGCGCATCTCTCCCACGGCGTATCCGCCTTTCACCCCCCCTAAACCGCTATGCCTCCACCAAAATCACAAACGAACAACTCGAACCCTCAAACGAACTCTCTGAACGGCTACGAGATACAGGACTATGGCAATGGACTCGTGTGGTCGGTCGCCCGAAAGCCCCTATAGGTGATAAACACCGTGCAAACATCGTTAGCCAAAGTCTTTGCGGTACGTTATCCCTACCGAATTGGGGCTTGAAGCTTATTGTGTAGATGATATTGCGAAATACGTCGGTCCCTCGTTCGATCGCCATAAAGGCTGCGATATCGTCGATATAAACCCCGGCCCCGGTCTCTGGAGTCGCACTCTCCATGATCTCGTCCAACCGCGAAAACACATCCTCATGGAACCCGACATTGAGCTATACAAACCCTTTTTAGGCGACTTCCTCGATAAACCCAACGTCGAAGCCGTCCCCAAAGCCGGTATCCTCTGGAAAGACCTAAACTCGATCCTCGAATCCCTCTCCCACCAAACCATGCGCGACCCCGCCGCCGAACCCAAACGCAACGACACACTCCTCGTCAACGTCAACCTTTGCTACTGCCCACCGAAGAAGTACCAAATGTTCGAATGCGTCAGCACAATGGTTCTCTACCAACTAATGTCCAGCATCCGCACCGCTTCGCTCTTCCAGCAATACGGTCTCGTGCGCATGCTAGTATGGATCTCCGACGATGGCAAACGGCGCCTCCTCCCACGAAGTTCCATCCGTCGCAAACGCGGTGCCTTCGAAGCGGAACTTTCTCTCGAATGGCTCCATGAAATCTGCGGACATGACGTCGAAGTCGAAGATCGTTATGAACTCCGCGATGAGTGGATTAACATGGAGTCAGGCTACAATTGCCTAAAGCGCATGAAGAAAGCTGGGTTAACGATGCCCAAGGGTCGCGAGACAATCGTGTACAATAATCTCAGCGCCAATCAACAATTCGCCAATAAAAAACTCGCTGGTGTTCAACCACCACGACACAACCGGCCATTCCGAGAAGAACTCGAAGGTTTAGAAACAGCCTTTGCAGAAGATGAAGCCTCAGAGGCATCCTACCGATTAAAGATGCTGCGCTACCGCGAAAAGTACGACGCAGTCGATTCCCAGCTCTTCCTCGAACTCCTCCAACAACGCGACGCCTTAATGAAGCTCTGGAAGAAATCCCCCACTCAATTCCCCGCCGCCGAAGCAGAATTCAACGCCCGTCTCGACGGCGTCAAGAAAAACACACGAAAAGAATGGCTCATGGTCCGCGACAACTACCACCTCTTCCGTCAGAAAAAACCAGTTCTATTCTGGGACCGTCGCCCCTTCGAACCCCTCGCCGCGCGCGCCGATGAATTCTACCCCCGCATGCCCTGCGCTCTTCTCGATCTGCAGCCCAAAGCCATGAGCAAGTACACACGCCAGCACGGCCCCACTTCGCGAAACGGTACAATCTCAGATACCATGCTTCGCTACTGGTTCCAGCACATGCTCGCGCCTATACAGAGTGCAATGGACGGCGCGTGGCCTGGATTCGGCGACTGTGCAGCTGATATTGCGTCGCTTCATGATCCTGCGCAGGGCGGATCACCGATTTCAGGGCATGGAGCGTTGGTAGCGCGATGTGTTACTGAGAAGCAATGGGCGGATATCATTAAAGCGTATTTGGAGTGGCCGTTTGCTCCGGAGTATACTACACTTGTGGGTAGGTTGATGGATGATTATGAGGTTGATCCACCTCAAGAGGACGAGTCCAAGGGTACCGCCATGGGCGGCGTTGCATGAATTACACGAACATAGCGATAAACCAATATTTACATGTACCATATCACACTATAGACAAAATAGAATTGTATATCATGATAATTGATACAATGAACTAAAACTCGTTTCGAGTCTATATGTACTTGACTTAGATGCCATAACCCCGGTCGTCGTCCGTAGAGCAAAACGACATGCATCAGTAAAACATAAATAAATAAAAAACCACGCCAAAACGCCATCGCCTACCAAATCAAGGCCAACTCCACACAATGTAGTATCATATCTTCAACTTACTCCACGTCTTCTCAATAGACGGATCCTTAATCGCATCATTAACCCACCCCATCTTATCCCTATCATCCGCAATAACCCTCCCATACTCCAACAACAACCGCAGAACATAAATCTGCATATCCTCTTTTCTGAGTACTTTATTTGCCCACTCTTTCCCCTCGAGTGCAATTCGCTGCGCAGCCTTATCATGACCACTCGTTTCACCATACCCCCTGAAATATTCCATAATACCGTAAAAGTCCTGGAATCTGTTATCCATGGGAACAAAGTGCACCCACGGTACAAGACGACTGTCGTGCCACTCTCTGAAGAGTGTTGCTTTTATGGGCAGGGAGGTGGAGTTGAGAAAACCGAGGTAACGACCTGAAAAAGAGTTCCCGTCGATATCGGGAACGTACTTATAGTCGAATTGCTCGTGCATGTCCATCCCGTCAACTTTGGCAAAGTAATGATCCGTGTACCAGCATCGCCCGTCTTCTTCGGATGGTGAGCACATTAGATCGACGAAGCCTACTTCAGACCATTCGCCGACCCAGTCCCCAAGACGACCATCAGCCTGGGCGTGAAGATGATACTGCTCCGACGGAAGGACGAAATTCTCTGGTTTTTCCTTACCGTGCTCAACAACGGAGACTTTTGTCTGGTTCAGCATCGAGACAAATCGATGACGATGAAAGCCCCGCCAATTCTCAGGCTTATTCTTCCCGCCCGTCGCGACGCCGCGCCAGACCACAGTGTTTCCTTTATTCTGCCACTCCACATCATCCTCACCGCCCGTGAAGCGATCCTCTGCCTTCCAATAAATTGGCGGCGGGAGCAGAATCTCATTATTGATAGCGAGTTTTGAACCGCCAAACATAGGAAACAAAACTTTTGTAGACGAAACTGAGATGGGATTGATCAAAAGACCGTTTAGGCCTTGAAGGTCGGGTTGGTGGCAGATTTCGCTCGAAAGTGTAAAGTTGGAAACGTAGCCTGCGAAAGAGTGCTTCTCGGCGTTGGATATGTCGATTTCGGGGGGATGGTTGAAGGATTCTTTTAGAGGGGCTTGACGGGCTGGACTGTCTGGGGGACATCCTCGACGGGCAATTGGCCAGTATGGGCCTGTAACTGTTAGCAACGGTCAAATAGACTGTGAAATTGACGTACTGGTCTTTTCCCATCGTTTGAAAGGAATTCTGACATCCCTATCATGTCGTCCAGCAGTAGGAAGCTTCTGAAACTCCGAGACCACCTCCTTCGCAGGCCAAAGGCTCCGCGACGCAGCACCCTTGGTCATGTATCCATCAATATCCTCCCACGGCACCACAAGCCGCGGCTCATCCATCGCATTCAACGGCATATCGAGATCTGGAACCATATGTTCAATAGAGCGAATCATATCAAGCCAGATGAGCGTCCAGAACCAATCACTCGTTGAATTAGCTTTGCCATTTCGAATGTGGATCGACATCTCAAAGCTGTACGCCTCTTTCCGAATAATAGGTTGAGGAACGCCCCAGAACGGGTCAATATCGTGGTAAACCTGATCCCAGAATTCTTCCACCATGATGGCGTTGTTCTGCTTGGCAAAGTCCCACCATTTGTCGAAACCTGGCGGGGGATGACGACCACGGCGTTTACGGTACGCTTGGGCTGCTTCTTCGAGGGTATGCGATTCTTTAGCGAGGAGGTCTTTGTATCGTTTTCCGCCATCGTTAATAAGTTTGTCAATCGGATGAGCGCCCTGCACAGGTTTGTTTGAGAACTTCACAAGTTAGCACGTGTCACCAAGCCTGCACAATTAAAACATACAGGTTGTTCCGCTGCTTTCGCAGGAAAAGAATCAGCGCCATCAGCAGCAGGTTGCGATTTCTGTATCGGCAGTAGAGAAGGCGCAGGAGCACGATTGCTAAAAGTCCAGAACGCAAAGAGAACGAGAGCAGCGAGGGCACCAAATCGAATGAAGGAGGAGCTGCGCCGTGTCCTGAACCCAGGCGCAAGCATCTTGGGCATGTCGTCGGTATTCTCGACAGAAATTATCGTAGCCGATTACGGCGCAAAGAGAAATCTGACGCCAGCGACAGAAAAAACGAATGCGCAGGTTTTTTTCCCTTCGAGGAGGGTGAAAGGGATGACGAATGCGGTAGTGGAAGATGGTCGATCGCGGGGCAGAAGGCGGCGACGTTTTGTGAGACTAGCGACGAAGAAAAGAAGAAAACGTCGAGGATGTGAAATAAAGTCGGTATTTTTAACACATGATTAATCGATCTCTGAGTATGGCCGTTCGCAAACGGAGGATGCTAAGTTGTCGTTCTGGTATATCTGGAGTGTTTAAACGTGGGGAGAGTGGGTTAAAAGAGTAGGAAGAGACTGGACAGACAAGGATTGTCAAAAAGGGGCGATAGAAGTTGTATCGAAATCCACGCAAGACGAGCGTTGGAAAAGTCGATGTGAGGTTTTTTTGTCGTGGAAGAGAGAGGTTTAGGAGAAAGAAGGGAACATGAATCGCTGGAATGGAATGAGGGAGGAGTTTAGTTCAGTTTGAATGAAAGGAGCCGGCAGCTGCTGCCATCAATTTGCGTGCGATCTCAATAGCAGCAAGGAACAGCTCCAGCTTCAGACTAGCCCAACCTAAAATTCACCAATTTAGCTGCCGGGCAGATACCTCCTCCCACACTATAATTTACTGGCGAGTGAAAGTACACACTCAGGGGGCTTGGACGGGCGATTTTGGAGTAGGGGACGTTTCTGTGGGTCTTTGCATTGGGGGTTCTTATTTTTTCTACAGGGGATAATTAATACCTGTGCTAGGTGCCGTAGGCGCTATAAAAGATATCCACATAATCTGTTGCATCTTGGATTAAACTTGGATAAATCAGGGGTCGATCAGACGCTTTACACGCGTCGAGTAGTATTCGAGTCGATCGCACTGTTTCTCTCTATTCCACAATCATTATGGAAGTGAAGTGATGAGAAACGTGTTTGGTGTCTCGGAGAGGACAACCAGTCTCATCTTCAGAGTATGTATTAGGTTAGACATGTTGAAGGGAGAGGCAATAGCACAGTGTCCTCTGTGCAACGTCGCCTGTGATGAGTACAAGGCGGTTGATGTGAGTTACACAGTTTCATTGGAACATGATCCATGAAGGGACGCGTGTCTGAGCTGTTTCTGATTACCATGACAGGGATTCCTTCATCAACTTGCAACTTGGATAGACATAGCGACAAAATGCTATCATTCCTCACCGTAAAAAAAACAGGTATGAGCCTGTCCACTTCTAGCTTCAATTGATCAAGTCACAATCCAATGTCCCACTGAATTATCGTGCTGCAAGTTGACCATTCAAAAGCCAATCTCAACATCACCTCAGCCTCACAACGTCTGTTTCAATCAAGCCAAGCTTTTGATGTTTCTACAAATAGTTTTAATTTCAGCCGCACAAACTCGATCTAATTCATCCTCCCGGCGGCGCATGCAGCGGTTTGAATGAGCTTAGAGACAGCCCCTGAACGGTGTGGCTGCTAGTCTCCGCTCCCAGGCACGCGATCTCTCCTAAAGATCCATGGATGAATGAATATTGGATGAGATCAAGTGGATATCGAATTTGCCTGTTTGCTTACATGCCTCGACGGAAGAGGGTTTGTTTGTATACCTTGACTGGAGAGGTTTGTTGATCGTAGGTAACAGCAGCTGAATGTTTGGCCATCACAATCTCACTGTAACATCACCAGTTCAATATGTTAACAAACACTCTGGAGTGACTGTTTGCAACACAGATCTGCAAACAGAGACAGATTCACGGGACCATGCGCCTCAATCACAAATAGAAGCTGGCCTTCGAAGCTGACGGCTTGGCACGACTCACCCTCAGAGAGACTGCCGGTTCATAGTACAACAACACTGGTAGTGAACTCTGCGTCATCTCGTAAAACCAGCAATTCATCGCATTCCTCCATCTTCAATACTCAGGGTATGAACATGCTAAGCTTTTTCCAGTGGAGAACCCATCCGAAACAAACGAGAGTCTAAAATCCCGATCTCATGAATACGAGCTGTCATGGAATTTTCCATATGGTAGTCAGCTGATCTACTGAGTCAGCCTACGTCAGTCTGTCATTCCAGATCCAATTGCTCTTTCCGTAGATTCACGATCTGTGCATGATGTGACCATGTCCATTGGCTCGCCTGGCTTGGGGAATATCGCGAATGACCTCGGTGGTTTGTCCTACCCCAATCTCTGCTTATCCGGCTCATCTGTCCAACAGAGTGATCTGTCAACTTCGCCAATAATTGCCAGAATATAAATCCCTCTGTGACCTGCCTCATCCGTCTCGAGATCCGCGTTTCGTCATGTGAGGATCTTTTCTTTGTCGCCAAGACCGGACATTCCCTCGCTTCTGAACCTTGGAGTTTTTACTGATTGTGCGAGTTGGCGGTCTGTTATTGAGAACAATGCGTCGAGATCATCGTCAGCTTCGAGTTTGTCAGAATTGTTAGTGGGGTAAAACGTTGCGGCTCCGGAGCTTCCCCAGCTCAAGGAAACAAACCGGCGACGACGTCAATAGTTTGACAGCATCATCTGCTTCTCTCTAATTCCATCGACTATCAGACTCGTCCTCGTCGGCGTAAAATCGGTCAACGACCTCGTGTCTTGCGTAAAAAGTTCCATCTCAACGAGTCACGTCGGTCCATTTCTGGGTCTTGATAACAAGCCCCAACCATGACAATTGATTGCGGGCGCTGGAGCGTGGGACAGAAAAACAAAGAGAAGAGACAAACTCCAGAAAGCTAGTAACTTAGGGGAAAGTTGCAGAGACAGCTAGTAACTTAGGGGAAGGCAGACCCGCGACTCTTATGCGCCGACTCCTCCGTCGAAAACACAGCTAGTAACTTAGGGGTAAGGAGTGCCGACCACGACCATGGCATACGCAAGAGGTATTACCTAACATTACATAAGATCAATAGAGGCTATCTACGGCTGTAAGCGGTGCATCCCACGTCCATGGCCGGCGGCAAAAGTGATCAGAGGCAATAACAATGAAGAATATCTTGTAGAATAGATGTAGGGGTATTGGACAAGGCGAAAAACATAGGATATATATCGTCGGCACTTGACTCAAAGTGGAGGAGACAGGTTCAAATTGGGGAATCGGGGATTTTGGAGCAAACGGGAATTGAATGGACACATAGCGAACAAAAAACTGGAGAAGATGTGCGTAAGAGAAACCCAGATCAGCGGGACCAACAGAATCACAGCATCTGTATCTGTCTAGACTCGAAAGGGTTGTCTTATGACCACTGACATGTGCCTGTTGATATGATAAACTCAGTGTAAGAGAAACCCCCGCGCCCGCCCGAAACCGACGCTATTACCTTATCCATATTCAATTGTCTTGGGAGAGGGAGAGTGTGTCTCTGCCGCCGGCCGATTGCAGCCATGAGAGGGTTCAAAGAGGCCGAGAGAGATGAGAAATGTCATTGACCTCCGAATACAAATGAAGGCTTCTTCCCTTCTCCCTCTGACTTTTCTCCTCTCTCTATCTTTAACCCAATCTCTTCTCTAACTTATCTCTATCTTCACTTCATTTCACTTCTTCTTATCTTATCACACTCTACGTCACCCCCCACATTCCGCCCATCATGAACACCGGTCTCGTCAACAGCCGCTTCCTCTCCAAGCCCGATGAAGTCGGCGTCGTCGCCGTCGGTTTCTCCGGCGGCCAGCCCAAAGCCGGCGTCGACATCGGTCCCGCCGCCCTCATCGAGTCCGGCCTCCTGACCGAGATCCGCGACGAGCTCGGCTACAAGCTCTTCGGCGACCAGTCCGTCCAGCAATTCGAGGACCTCATCCCCTCCTCTGACCCTGACTACCGCGGCATGAAGAAGCCCCGTCACGCCTCCGCCGTGACCCGCAAGATCGCATCGCATACATACGAGCACTCGCGCGAGGGACGCATGACGCTCACCCTCGGTGGTGATCACAGTATTGCGATCGGTACTATTGCTGGTACTGCGAAGGCTACGCGTGAGAGGTTGAACCGTGAGATTGCTGTTATCTGGGTTGATGCGCATGCCGACATCAACACTCCTGAGAGCAGTGACAGCGGAAACATTCACGGCATGCCTGTTGCTTTCTTGACTGGTCTTGCTAAGGAGGATAACGAGGAGTACTTCGGTTGGCTTGAGGATGATATGCGCTTGAGCGTTAAGAAGCTGGTTTACATTGGTCTTCGATCTGTTGATGTTGGAGAGAAGAAGATTCTCCGTGAGCATGGCATCAAGGCTTTTAGCATGCACGATGTTGACCGGTACGTTTCTCACGTTCACATCCACAACCTTACTGACATTTTTAGACATGGTATCGGCCGCGTTGTCGAGATGGCCCTCGCTCACATCGGAAGCGACACCCCCATCCATCTATCATTCGACGTCGATGCTCTCGACCCCATGTGGGCACCCAGCACCGGTACACCCGTCCGCGGCGGATTGACTCTCCGCGAGGGAGACTTTATCTGCGAGAGCGTACACGAGACAGGTAACCTAGTCGCCATTGATCTCGTTGAGGTCAACCCTCAGCTTGCAGATGGTAAGCAAGCTGAGCAGAACACAATCCACGCCGGATGTTCACTGGTGCGGTGTGCTCTGGGAGAGACCCTCCTATAGGGAATGGCATTGGGGTCTGTGGATTTGTGAGGTGGATGAGATGATTGATGATATCCTTGAGTTGAATGAATGGAATTGGGTCGGTGCATATGCATAGGTACATACAAGCGCTGCGAGATCACTCTCGAAATAAAATGTCTTTCTTTCCTCGGGACTTGATGCCTACCACATGAAACCACCACCAACTTACCGTTCAGTTCCGTCACATTCGGTACTGACAACAATAACAAATAATCTTTTCCGATCTTCTGGTCAATCGTAAAGAATTCATCGCAAAGGCTGGGAAACGGATCTTCCTTTTGACGTGTATCCATTCAGAAGCCATCTCGGCGTCATCATGCCCTGTTGCGTCGCATCCCCAGCCACCAACCAACCCCCTCCGCCAGAAGCCTCACCCAAAAACGCTTTGTTGTAATTTCACACTTGACCTCAATTGGATGGGAACTTTTCATCCCCTGTCTTGTTGACTTTTGTCCTTTTTCAATTCCTTTTGCTTTTCTTCCATTAAATCATCGAAACACCAAGACATCAATCGTTATCGTGTGATTAGTACCTGATGAGAGGCCTCAATTGGTACCTCTTGGCATCTCGACCCGACGTCACCTTGGACTAAATCCTCAGCCAACGCAGCAAAATCTCCACACCTGAAATTCCCGATCCAACGGGACGCGCAAAACCACCGAGAATCCTTCGACGAGAGATTTAACGCGTGAGGCATCAACGCAGCGCTTCATTTTGAGGCATCCAAACTATCTTCACGAGGATTCGAATTGAGGTTCCTTAAGGCAACATTGGATTCACTGGTCGCCGATCGGCGGGGCTGTTTTGCGACGTGGCAGTCTTTTTGGCATCGAAAGAAGAACGCAAGCGACGCGTGATTCTTGGACATTCAACGACTTATACTATATGTTGACGATCTTGACGAACAGTTGAGCTTTTTCTTCAAACTTGTGATAGAATCGAAACAACGAAATGGTCGCCAAATCAACAGTCACCGGGTTGACCGGCACGACAGGATGGACTGGAACGAGCTTCACACGATCATCAATGACCTACGACGGTCCTCCGCCATCAACACACGTTCGAACATACAACTGGCCTCCTCTCCAATTGAATTTCTGGATCTTTGTTATCCTCCTCGCGTCAACGAGTATCATTGGCGTATTCGCGACATTCATACAGATCCAGACTCAACTTGAGCTTGGAATTCCATGGTACGTCTTCCACTTCCACGATCACTTGTACGGCCATGGCTAACATCTTTAGGTACTTTCCCTACTTCATCACCGTCGGTTCTCTCTCGGTCTTGTTCATTCTCGGTATTTTCTGGCTCATCGCCCAACGACGCCTCCTCCCCGCCATCGTAATGGTCGGCGGCTTCATGTTCTTTATACTCTGGCTCGTGGGACTTGTCGTTGTAGCGATACAATTATTTGGACCTGATGGATCTATTCAGAGCGTGTGCGATGTACAAGTATTTGGAAAGAATCCTAAGGGTACGAGCATGGCGACCATGGCGTGGCTTCAACAACGAAATATTTGTACGTTTATTTCTCACGGTCTGAGGTTTAATTGCTAACGGGTGCAGGTCAATCATGGCAGCTTGTCTTTGCGATGGCTCTTACTGGCACCGTCTTCTTCATCTGGGTTATGATCATGGCGTATCAAGTCTTTGTCAACTCATAACCGCAAATGAGGGAAATACAGAGGATGGATAATTGGATTAATGACGAAGTTACGAAGCATGGCAAGAAGCCTGGCGTTGCATGATTGTTATAATGTATTTATTTGCATGGGATGGAGTTGATTGAACAGAACATGGTGCATTTACAGGCATTCACATTGGAATAGTATAGACGAGAACATTAATTGATACTACAGTATGCACATCATCAAATGACCTCCAAGGGATCATCACATGTTGGCTCCCTCAATCTTCAAGCTAACTGAGAGAAGCTCCGGACCCTGCGACCCCCGACGCTTTGCTTGATCCTTATTAGCCCTTCTGTTATCTTTTCAGCTCCCATCGCAGGGCGGTGTCACTAGCTCAGCCAGCTTCATGTCAAGGTCTCGACCAAGGTTGTTACCCCTCACCAGGAAAGCATCGCGACATCAACCAAGAAGCTTTCCATTGCGAAACAGCCATGATGGAATGCCCAGAGTCATATACCAGAATTAGAATTAGCATCGGCAATTCGTGCCGTGAGCATGAGAACTAAAAGTGTCTTGGTAACTCAGGGTCTGAATTGACGTAGGTAGAACCCCTGTAAAGTGGGAGATGACGAAAGAGGGGGTATGCAGATGTTGGCACCTTTGGTGAGATCGAATGGATCTGCCGGTTTTATTTCTCCCATTCGATAGAGAGACTTGAACAAAGTTGGAAATGGTTCACTATTATTAGCTGCAGCTTGAGGGGTATAAGAAGGACGGAATGTCGCTGTTTGATTGAGTTCTTCATCAACACTCACACTTACAACTCATATCACCTTTTACACAAACCCACTCAACTCACAATGGATTTCATCAAGAACGCTATGTCTGGTGGCTCCAAGTCTGGTGATGCCTCCAAGAGCGGCAGCGGCAGCGGCAGCCAGGACTACGTCGATAAGGGTACATACCCCTCAAATACCTCATGGACCTTGACATTCATTGACATTCTTTAGGTATCGAGTTCCTCAACAAGAAGGCCGGTACCAACATCTCCCGCGACAACCAGGAGAAGGCCAGCGACTTTGCCCGCAGCCAGTACGAGAAGTCAACTGGGTAAGTGGAATCTGTCCTTGTGGCGTAAGACTGTGGCTGACAAGATTTAGTAAAAAGGTGGACCCCAAGATCTCTAACTAGAGGGATAATGTTTAATGATGGAAGCTCAGATAGTGAGCATGAATTAATATGACATAATTACTTCAATTCAATGGGTCTAAAGTGACATCAACGTTGACGTGAATCATCATGAAGATCAAACTCCTGCGAATCATCAACCCACAAAATAAACGAATCTGAAGGACTGTTTCAGTTCGATACGAATTGCTTACTCGCTTAGGAATTTAGTTCTCTTCTCCAACTCAAACCCTTGTTTCAACCTGCGATCTAACGATCAGAAGCAAGTTTACTGTCTCAGGCTGAATCAAAAGTGTAAATCACCTCGTATCTTGATATCCATGACGAGGCTTCACTGTGAATTCAAGTATCACTGTCATTGAATTCTAGACTCTGATGCATAAAGCGTTGGCAATGGTTGTCCCAAGCAACGAGCCAAGCTTCAATTCGACCACATGGATCAGCCCCGCTATTTCCCCTCCAACCGCCGCTAAACAACCAGCGCAGGGGGAGCATTACAGATTATGATTGGCTGACTTGATACACCATCAACGGCGCGCTGAAGGGATGGACTTTAGCGCAGTCAGGCTTTCTCTTTAGTGAGAGCTTATGGCGGGCGATGCCCAGAAAGACATAACATTCAGCATCCCCATCCAATACCCGACAATCTCCATCCACATTCGCATCTGCATCAATCAAAACTCACCAGCACAGCAAAGCTGCCCTCGCATAGCGGTCGCCGCAATGCATCATGGCCAACGATGAGCGAGAAATCAGCCAGAGCCCAAAGGCTCAGGCTCCCAGCCCAAGTCCAAGCGGCAACGACGGGTCGCGCCCACAGACGGCCCATCGCGTCTCGCACACTGACAGCGATGATCTGGACTACAACGAGGCCACTGAGACATCAGAGATGACTGACGATACAGCCGCCGACACGTCGCAAGCCCAACCAACAAACCCAACCACAGCGACATCTCCACACGACATTGCGATAACCGTAGATGATACGCACGCAAAATCCCAGACCCGGACAATTCCCTTGAGTAACAGCAATCCCCCCACAAGCCACGAAGACTCGATGCTGCATCTACCTGGTCACTCGGCCCCTGAAACCAGCTACTTCGACCCTATTTCCGTCGATGTCACTAGAGGACATGACGATTCTCTGACTGAGGAGGACGTTAGACGCCACCTGAGAGACGTCGAGTCTAGCTTCTTGCCCGCCTTGTCGCCCATTCCAACTGCATCCACGAACCAGGAGGGCGGCGTCGACGACACGTACCAATTCGACTCTCCGACAAAAAAGCCTGCGCCTCAGCCTCTGCAGCAACATCAAGAGGAAGATCACGATGTAACGGTCGCGAGCACGAATACTTCCGGCTTTGAGAACTTTACGTCACCGACTGCAGCTGCAACACGAAGAACCATTTCGCGCGCCGTTAGCATGGCAAGTCAGCCTGACAATCGCAGCACAAGCTACGACGAGAGCGAAAAGGAGGATACGGAACAGGAGAGCTCACAGGTATCTAGCGCTGGCGATAACGAGGCCCCTTTATCAAGAACCCATTCCTTGTCCGAAAAAGTCGATGCGGGCAGTACCCCTGGTCAATCGCTTCGAAGCCGACGACCAAAATATTTGCGCAGCCGTTTTGGGAGCCAGCGATCATCGACATCTTCATTTGCTACGAACCCCGAATCTCACGAAGGCAGCGACATGACCGTTGGTCTTGGTACTGATTACGCTTTGCAGTCTGGCGGTGCAGTCCCCGCAATTGGAATGCTACGAAATCCCAGCAACCCGATGCTACGATCCATCAGCATAGGAAGCATGGGCAGTGTTGGATCGGCATTTGGCGCTGAGGATTACACTGATACTTCATTACCGCAACTCGAACCGCTTCACGAAGTCGATAGTCCGGAACGGCCGCGACAAGATTTGCTAGAGACACCGAAGCCCTCTAAGGAAGGGTTCACTACAGCGCCTACGGATACGGTCATCGCGCGGCATGTTAGAAACGTCCAGGTACCCGAATCTTTGGCCAAGGAGTACAAGTACAAGGGTGGACTCGAAACGCCTCGGAAATATTCTTCAATCGCCATGGGTTCCGTCAATACCGCCCGATCGGGGAAGAACTTGACGCTCAAAGAACAGAGCAGTACGATTGAGAGGCTGTCAAAGGAAAACTTCGATCTCAAGCTCAAAGTTATGTTCTTGAGCGATCGCCTTGACAAGCTGTCGGAAGAGGGTATCAAGGAGATGATCTCGGAAAACGTTGACCTTAAGACTGGTCTTGCGGTACTCCAACGTGACAACAAGGTTTTGCGGAGGCGGGTCAAAGAATTGGAGAAGCAAGTCCGAGATGAGGGAGAACGACCAAGCACAGCGCACAGTGGTGCATCATCGACAGACCAAACGGCCCGAATGGGAGATGAAGAGCGAGAAGAAGAGCTCATCTTTTTACGGGAGCGGGTCGAGGAGTATGCCACTGAGATTGAGCGCCTACGGTCAGAAAGTTTAACCAAGGAGAATGAGAGACGAAAGTTTGCGGATATCGTCAGATCTCTTGGCGAGCGAACTAGCGAAAACATGGAGCGACAAGAAGAGGCCGATGTTTGGAAGGACCTTCTGGAACAAGAGACTGCGCGCAGAGAACAAGCCGATGACGAGAATAAGAGACTACGGGAGGAGGTGTTCAAGCTAAAGCAGGACATGTCTAGCCTGACTAGCGGGGGAGGCTTACACCACACGACAAACATTTACAACATCACCAAAAAACATCGCGACGGCAATGCATCACCAAGTCGACCTGTCTCTGGCCTTTCAGGCGACATGGAGAGCTCAAATGGCAATTTTAGTGCTGCCACCACCCTCGTTGATGAACTGCGTCGAGAGAGTGAGCAGTTACGCCATGAGAATGCCGAATTGAGACGTGAGGTTGGTGCGCAGACATCCATGCTGACTTCGAGGAACCGCGAAAAGGAGCGCCTCTACCAGGAGATTGAGGATCTCAAGATGGCTCAACGACGAGGTCGGCCTGCCCCTTCAACAATTGACAGTCTTCTCGAGCGATCGGCTTCGCAAGTTGGTGGCATGGAGAGACCCCAATCGCGGGGTAGCATGAAGACACGGACGCAGATTGAGGAGGAAGCCGACTGTGAAGAGCTCGAGAACAAGATGAATGAGATGCGCGACAAGCTCAGTGAGGTCAAGCTGCAGAATCAAGAGTTGCAGCGCGAGCTTGAGATTTGCATGGAGGACTTTGAGGCTGCTATTGGCGACAAGCGACAAGCTGAAGAAGCAGCGCTGACTCTACAGGAGGACCTCAACAACGCCATGAACGATCTTGTTGCTCTACAATCCGAACGCGACGAAGCTCTCCGTGAGCAGAACGAGATGGAGAGCGAGTTTGAATCACTACGGAAGGAGGCTCAAGAGGAGATTGATGCGTTGGAGTCAGAGGCCGATCAACAAGCTGAGGAGATGCAACGGGTACAAGCAGATCTACAGGACCGCTCAGAAAACTTTGACGCCTTGCAGGAAGAGATGCGCAAGATGAGCGAAGCCTTGATACGACTTGAAGACGACCAGGAGAATAAATTGCGACGGATCCAACAGCTCGAGCAGGAATTGGATTCATCGAACAAGGAGCTTGAAGAGCTGGAGCAGAAGCTCATGGAGGCGAATGACAAGAACCAGCGACTTTCGGTACAGCAAGAGTCTTCACAGGGAGAAATTGCCTTCTTACGCGAAGAGCAAGAGACCGACAAGATACGCATCGGAGATCTCGAGGCTGCGATGGCCAATGCCGAGCAGAGCATCCGCGAAGAAAAGGAACGAGTCAAGGAACTGGAGAACCGTCTCCAACAAGAGCGACACCAGCGAGAAATCGTGGCGGACCAAGAGAAGGAGGAGGTTCAGCAGTTTGTCAACGAGCTCAATCGGGAAGCGTCAGCGGCCAAGGATGAGGCTCGTCGTCTGCGTAAGAACTTGACGTCGAGGGAGGTTGAAGCGACAGAGTGGAAGGAGAGGTTAATGGAGCTTGAGAATAATCTTCGTGAAGCTCTCGGTGACCTCAACGGTACCCGCTCTTCACTGCTCAAGGTGAGTTGTCTCATAATTATGGAGATGCATCATAAGCTAACGGGTTTAGTCAATCGCCAAGTTACAGCGGGAGCTTGAGAATACGATCCGCGATCTCGATGCCAGCAAGGCCGCGCTTGTGGAGAAGGATCGTATCATCAAGATGCGCGATTCGCTACTCGAGTCGCATGCCCTTGAGAGTCGCAAACTTGCCGAATTACTCGACAAGGAGCGCATTGCCCACCGCAACACGAAATCGCAGTACGACACTTTCCAAAAGTCTCACCAGCACCTTACCCGTACTGCCAGTAGTCAAGATGTTCGCATCGCTGAGCTCGAGACGAACAAGAGTCAAGATCGCAGGAGGATCGCGCAGCTTGAACAGTCGATGCGCGATCAACTACAAGAGCGCAATGAACTACTCCTCCAGCTATGGCATAAGCTCAGTAAATTATGTGGAAGAGAATGGGTCCACGGCAACTCTCTCATCGATCGTCAAGTCCTCCCTTCAATCGAAGTCATCGCCAACCGCCTCCCCAGCTTCACCAAGAACCTCATGGCCGCCGTCAAAGCCATTGAGAACATGATCGGCTCCTTCGAAGTGCGCATTAAATCCGTCGAACGCGATCTCCATCGGGAGTATCAAACCCTCGAGTCCAACCTCGAAGTGCGCACCAAGAAACTGGACCGTCTTGAAACCATGGTTAGAAACTCGGTCGCTTCAGGATCTCTAAGCCACGACGCACGATTCTCCCGCCTCGAAGAAGCATACCGCCAACTAAAAGTCGAAAACGCCACTCTCCGCACCGCAAACGACGTGCGCGCGCGCGCATCATACTCCAGCACCGAGTTAGTTCCTCATTCCCCATCACCGTCCATACCACGCGGCCCCAACGACCAACGCACAAGCCGTTCAAAGTCGCGCTCAACCGTTACGCGCGCCCACACGACCACGGCATTACCAGGATCTTCAGCGGGTGGATTAGGGTTACGCGACATGGCTGCGCTGAGCGAAGAGAACAGTGGCGCTGCGAATGATAACAGGTGGTTGTTTAGATTGCGGGATATGGAGTATAAGCTCAAGATGGAGAGGGAGGGTCGGAATCAGGATAGACATGCTGCGAGGCAGAGGCTGGGGGGGTTGGAGATGGAGAATAGGGATTTGAAGGAGAGGATGAAGAGGGCTTTGGGGGACCTGGATTAAAAAGCGTGGAGTTGGGGGAATGAGGGCACAGTACAGTAGGGAATGGAAGGATGGGGTTTTAATTATTAGCATAGATGGAGCTAGGTGTTGATGTGTACAACTGTATGATTGTATAATTAAGTACAGGTATTCTTTTATGTTGGTGTTGGGGAATATATTGGGTATCATGATCATTGGTGATGGTGTCTCAGTGATGTTAATTGAGCTTGGTGAATACTGGTTGGCCTTGGTGGTGATGATAGCGGGGTTCTAGTGCTTTGAGTACCGCCAGGCAGGGGTGACGTGCTGTATGGATGGATCCTGGGCGTTGGAGACTTTCCTACGTGTTGAATACTTGTACATGGTCAAGATAACGCAGGAGGGCTTTCTAGCCACCTTTCATGATTGTTTATTCAGGCTTGTGAATTACGGTCTTGTCCCTGAGGATAGCACCTTTGATGTTTTGCTTGCTGAAGACACTTAATGCCGTGATTAAAAGTCCAATCTTCTATGGTTAACCCCCACCTGGAGGGAGACACAGTGAGCAAGGTTCTTTATTCCCCGAACCTGGGGAAGATTTCTTGCTTTTCACACTCCAAGATGCGGAATGTCCAAATGGAGCAGGACCGCCTTCTCCTCAGCTCGATATAAGATCCAACACCATTATCTTGATTCCGCAATAAAACAATCCTCAATCTTACCACCATCTCCTCATCATTCCCATCAAATTTCTGGTAGTACTTTCACATTAAATTGTCGTCAAAATGCTCCGCGCATCCCTCGCCAAGCCCTGCACCCCTGGCCTCCGCCGCTGCATGACATCCCTAGCCTCCAAAAAAGAAGGCGACATCTCGGATGCATTCACTTCACTGTCCGGGGCTCAGCGCGAGCCTTTACCCGATCGATACCGTCAGCTTAAACTCAATCTTCTCCAGGGTCGTGAAGATAAAATTGTGCAATCTTGGAACAAACTCCTTCGTGAACTTAAGCGGGAGAATGAGATTGTTGCCAAGAAAGGACCGGGTGTCATTCCCCAGATTGACTTTAAGGATGTTGAGAAGAGTAGTCATGGGCTGAGGGAAGAGGTTAAAAAGAGAGGTGCTGTTGTTGTCAGGAGTGTTATTCCGGAGGGTGAAGCGAGGGCGTACAAGGCTGAGGTGGAGGAGTACGTTGCTAAGAACCCATCTACACGAGGTAACCTCCCCCTACCCTGTCCTCTACCATTGACTTACACTGACAATACCAGCATTTCCACCTCACGATCCTCAAGTCTACGAACTCTACTGGTCACCACCCCAACTAAAAGCCCGCTCTCACCCAAACTTCCTGACCGTCCAACACAACCTAATGTCCCTCTGGCACACCACCTCTCCCACTTCTATCTCCCTCTCCCAACCCTTCAGCTACGCCGACCGTCTTCGCATCCGTCAACCCGGCGACGCCTCCTTCGCTCTCGGTCCTCACATCGACGGCGGAAGCGTAGAGCGCTGGGAACCAGAAGGATACGGCGCAGGTGGGGTGTACGACTCCATCCTCCAAGGAGACTGGGATTCCTACGATCCCTGGGACGCTAGCGGGAGGGTCGACGCTGTGAATAATCGCTACGATGGACTGGGTGCGTGTTCGATGTTTAGAATGTGGCAGGGGTGGATGAGTATGAGCCATACTAAGCCTGGGGAGGGGACGTTGTTGGTGAATCCGCTGGTGAAGCTCTCCATGGCGTATGTGCTCCTCAGACCATTTTTTAAAGCAAAGAATGAGAAGCTGGGGGAGGGGTATTTGGAGGAGGGAAATTGGGAGTTGATGAGGGAGATGGATAGTGAGTTGCAGGGTGCGACGCCGGGGACGGGACAGGAGTTGACGGGGGAGTTGCATCCGCATTTGGAGCTTGAGAGGACCATGGTTCACGTTCCTGAGATTAGACCTGGAGATTTCGTAGCATGGCACTGCGACAGTAAGTCCCATAACCCCCATCTCACCTCAATCAATACTGACCAATCTAGCAATCCACTCCGTCGACAAAGTCCACGCCGGCACATCAGACTCTTCCGTCTTGTACATCCCCATCTGTCCAATCACCGCTCAAAACGCAGAGTACATGGTCCGTCAGCGCGACGCTTTTCTCCGTGGGACACCGGGACCGGATTTTCCAGGCGGCGCGGGGGAATCGGAGCATGTGGGGCGGGGCACGGAGAAGATGCTGGACGGAGCGGCTCGTCGGGCGATGGGCCTGGAAGCGCTGAAGACGGAGGGGGAGAATGAGGTTGTGGAGAAGGCGAATCGAATTCTTGGTTTTAATTAAACGGCCATCCAGTTTTCAGGGTGTTGGTCATTTCTTCTTGCCAGTCATTTCTGCTGTCACGGTCATTTTCTCCTGTAATCATGCTTGCCGGCAATTCTTTGGTTCCCTCGGTGTCTCGTTATCAGGATCGGGTGGTTTGTAATCAAAGCTGGTTTGTAAGCCGACGTTTCATGAATCGTGCGATATTCGACCGTCAAGAACACTTGTTCGACGCACGTCCAACGAAGCTGTATCCCAATGCCGCACGGATATCGGACACCGATGATCCGGAGACGTTTAGCGTTACCGTCAGTCTCCGCAATGGTCTCAAATGGTCCTCAATGGTCCCTGATGGTTCTCAATGGATCCATTACTAATCGAGGAAGCATCTAGAGTCTTCATCCGGTCGATCAGAGGGGAACTGAAAGCGCATTAGTAAAGCAAGCGGTGAAGACAGTGGAGAAAGTTGAGGTCTCATGAAACGGGGAGACGAAGAGATATATATACCCGTAGATATCGCCTTCGGATTGTTCGGACAGAGAGCTTCATCACGCAATAACTACTATACCCAATTCACATTGCCTCATCTTTAAACTTTACCATTCAGGTCACTCACTGCCCATCATGAGCTACACACTCTACGACGCCGCCATCCTCCACACCAAGGAAGCCCTCAACTCCTTGTCATCAATCCTCAAAAAAGCCGAATCCCACGCCAACGCCTCCTCCTTCCCCACCGCCAAACTCGCCCCTGACATGCTGGACCTAAGCTTCCAAGTATTCTTCACCACCGACACGGCGCAAAAGATCGTCGCGCGCGCCACGGGCACAGAGCCTCTAGCCCTCTCCCGCGACGACTGCACCACCTTTCCCCAATTCCACGCCCGCATCGCGCAGGTTCTCGAAGTCGTTGAGAAGGCTGACCGAGAGCTTGTTGAGAAGCGTGGTGCTGAGGTCGTTACTATTGGTCTTGGACCGGGAAAGAGTGCGGATATGAAGGTTAGGGATTATGTGCAGGGATATGGAATTCCTAACGTCTTCTTCCATTTGACTACTGCGTATGCGATTTTGAGGAAGGAGGGTGTTGAGTTGGGGAAGCAGGACTATCTCGGTGCATTCATGAACCAGTACTTCTAAATCACTAGATATCTAATGAGCTGGTGGATTAATAAAAGTGATTTGACGTTAATTATACCAATAGTTTCGGGAATGAAGGGAGCTTCTGGTTTTGCTCACAAGTGACAAAAGGCTTTATATGACTTTAAGATAAAATTGTACTAAACGTAGGAGAGTTTTGATGAGTTATTCTGAGTTTATAATTGAAGCTCTCAAGCTTTTGAGTGTTTATGAGTATGATTGGCTCATGTCAAGTTCAGGGTAGCTGTAGCTGTAGCTGTAGCTGTCAGACAAGACAAGATCCATTTGTCATCCTTGTTCGCCCCTCCATTTCCCGTGCCACTAACGCCGCCGCTCCATCTTCATCTTCAATTCAGCATCTTCAATTAAGCATCACCAAAATGGCTGCACACTGGTGGCTCCTCCGCGCAATCCAATCCTTCGAAGTCCGTCCCCTTCCCCTCCCTCTCACCCTCAATGCATAACTAACAATTCACAGGACCACATCGTCGCATCCGTACACCTCCCCCAACCTCCACCCCATACCTTCAATAACTAACAATCACGACTCAGATCCTCCGCCAACCAGGTTTCCACCGCGCAGTAACCCGCATCCACAAAACCATCCACGAGAAGCAACACGGGCGAAATCCGCACGAGCCACTAGCACCCGGCGAAGCGACCGCCGATCCGAATTCGCCGAGTAGGAATTCACAGTTTGCAAAGCATTTTCTTGATGAGTTGAAGAATCAGTTTCGAGGGAAGCCGACGGATATAAAGTGAAGTGAAGAAGAGATGGATTAATGATTTATGATACCCGGTTACTCTGCGCGATGAACGACGATTGGATGCGATGGCGGGAGGCATAAGAGTTGGATTGAAGGATGTGTAGGATAAAAGCGACAATGGAACCATCGATTACCCGACGACTTGTCTCTACGATACGAACCTCGAATGCTATAGTCATGCGCATGTCGCGGGATCTTGGGTTGGTCAAGATGGAGATGGACAGCATTAAGTCGCTCGGTTGATACAAACAGATGGCGTTCTATGTGATCCCCATGCCAATCCACTCACCCCAGCACGACCTGCGACCGAGACGACGCGAAAGATTTGTCGATTCTCTGGCCAATGGACCCTTATCTATTTGCGTCGTTAGCAAGAGTCCTTGCCTGGAAATATGAACGGTCGCTTTACTGTACATTACCGCGCCAGTGGGCTGCCAATCATACCATTTGCCGCTCCCATGTCTTTTCCCTTCATTGCTGAACCGTCTATTGTAAAACACATGGCCTTAGTCAATGTTAAAGATTACACGGCAGACAACAAGCCACCATGTTAATATCCTTCCCAATTAACGTCGATAATTGTCCCCATTTCTCCAAGCTCATCTTGCGACGTCTCAATCGGCCAAGTCGTGGCGTAGGGTGCTCAGTATGTGTGCTGGTAGTTTCATCTTCATCGTCGAGAAGAGCGACGATCTCATTGCTGGTATCTTTCGATGACGTTTTCCACATGGCGACTGATGTTTGAGAGCAGAATGCATTCCCATACAGCAGCGAAGCCAGTTTTATACCCCAAGTATTCGTCGCTGACCGTGAGCCTCTGCCATCTCACCCAGGTGGTCATCGTCTTACCAAAATACTGGAAATAGCCGCGACCCAAGTATCACCGTCAAAGTAAGTTTTTAGCCGTAGCTAAAAAATAATGACTGGCGTACAACACTCTCAACACCACATCACCAACCAATCGCCAAAGATTCAGCTGACAATGGATGAGCTGTCTCACGACAACGTAGCATACTGCCCCCAATCAACCCAATTCATCGGCAGCCCAATATCCAAATTCGCCTCCAGCGCATCCTCCACAGCACCCAGGTTGAAACTCGGGTCAATAGCCCCAAAGACATCCGCACCAGAGATCGCATCGATCAGTGAAAAGTCCACGGCTTGTTCCACGCTCGGCACAGCGTTAACCATGCTCGGATTCGTCACAGCCACTGAATTCACCAGCGGTACAGAACTCGGCGTCCCTTCAGGCGGCGGCGACTCCCGTGTAAGCGTATTAGCAGCACGTTCCATCTCCTTCAGCACCCTCTCCCCCAACCCCGCCACCACGTTAGCGCTCCAGAAGTAATCACCGAATTTTCTGAGCATTTCGCAGTTGCGACGAAACGCGTGCATTGCGCGGGAACGAAACATGGGGAGGCGAGAGTGGCGCATCTTTCGGTACTCAACGCTTAGTGCGAGACATACTGCGTAGGGAACGAAGGGCATTGGACTTAGATGATCGCGCAGAACTGCACAGGCGATACGTTCTGCTGCGAGGGAGCGACGGGCGTTGGCGGATGGTGGAGGGAGTGTAGATGCAGCTGTAAGTGTACCCGGTCTCGGAAGACGACAGGATAGAATAATAACAGCGTGATAAAATGTTTCAATCGTCGCTGTAACCATTAGCCACGTACTTTCATTGAAAGGTGACTTACCAATTAGTGAACCCGGCACTTTGAGCGCATCAGCATTGACGATCATAGCCTCAAGAACCGGAAGGTCAATATAGGCAATCTTATCCAACCCACTCGCCTCCGCACTCGGTCCCGGCCTATACAGCTCAATAACCTGATCCAACCACTGCACCACACTCAAGAACAACCTAAAGCACGGCGGTCTCTTCCTAATGCACCCATCCAGATTCGCCCCGATGTCCCGTTCATGCATGAGACACGGCCTCCCATACACCGCCGCATTAATCCTATCAACCGCCCAAACCGCACAGAACAACGTTTCCAGCTCTTCACAGTTCGGCGCATCGTATTTAAGCAGGTGAAGACCCAACGTTTGAATGTGGTGAATGGCGCGGCCGCCGAGTTGGGCGGGGAGATCTGCTTCTTCGGAGGAGCTGGGTTGGGTGTAGAGGGATAGGAGGATGAGGGCGCGGATGTGAAGAACTCTGTCGGTAATGATGCTTGTTTCGAGGATTGCGCGGACGGCGGAGGAGAGGGATTGCATGAAATCTTGACATGGAAGAAGATCGTCGCCTTTGTTTTGCAAATGCAAAGACCACGCCATGCTCGGATCCGTAGATGCAGCGAGGCAAACAAGCTGCTTCAACACCACACTCGCCGGCTCATCACCCTCCAGCGCAGTCTCTGGTATGATGGGCATGATGGGATGAATCTTGTCAAGATACAGTCCCTTCAATTTCAGGTAGTCTTGATCTGGGGGAAGACACGATAAACAATGCTCCTTGACAAACGGTAGTAAAAACTGATCCATAATTGGCGGTGGTCGAGAAGTAATGAATTGACTGGCTTGCCCAGGGTTATTCGTTGAAGAAAGCCAGATACCTACATCGCCTTTCTGAGAGGTCTCGCGGATGGAGGCTGAGCCTGTAGCTTCCATGAACATGCCCTCCGGGTTGAGATCGCCAACGAAGCGGGATGACTGGTTTGGCGTGCTGCCTGATTCGCGCCTTGGTGTTGGAGCTGGACTTCCATTTCCATATTGGAGCGATGGTAGAGATTGATGCGATGAGTCTGGGAGAGCAGTTCGTTGTGTTTGCAGCGGTATTGATCTAATCGTGTTAGTTGAGATCACCCTCGGAGGATTGAACCAGAGCGGTGGTAATTGAGGCCCACTCACGTTGACCGGGATGTCTCATCCTCTTCCACCACTGGAGGCGACGTCTCATCGACTGCATCTTCAGCATGAACACAGCGTCTCTATTCAATCAGCCCCCCCACTCTCCCCCAATTCTATGGGTGTTGGTGCTCACCTTTTTCTTGCGACATGAAGCGCATGCGTGTTGAACCTGTTTACGTTTCACGGGGAGACCGCCGCGCGAAGGATCTGAAGCGACGAATTTGACATGTTTTGAAGGAGTGGGCATTTTGTTTGAGATGGCGATGAGAGTAAGTGAGTCAGTGGGAGGATGCTAAAGTTAGTGGAATAAGGTGAAGGACGCGTTGGTGGTCGGTGAGGAATGGAAGGGGATTAGTCAGCTCGGTAATATTGGTTGGAGGACAACACCATGATTGAGTATCACGAGAATTTGGATGGGGATGGTTTGTGTAGCATAGACAGCGCAAGGCATGCTTGAAATGTAATGTTAAGAGTGCGATAGCCTTATGGGAGCATTTTAAATGTGACCAATTAATATGGGGAGGTTTGGGATCCGAGAATCTGGGTAAGCGCCCGGCGGGGACATTGTGATGGTAATCGAAGTTTGGGAATGGCTTCAATTGCCCTGTCATTTTGATGTGATGGGTGTCTTGGCTGTCAGTCAGATCGACCGGGGCTGGCGGGTCATCCCGTATCTTAGGACATCATCACAACGATTGAACTTGAGGATGATGCAATGAATGATTTTCAACAATTGCAATTATCCAACATGCAATACTCTTCAGTACAACAAAACAATGCATTATCGTCTCACAACATCAACAGATCAACATCATCATCACGCCGTTGCCCCTTCAATCCACCCCGGAAATTCATAGTGGACCACCAAACAAACAAGCACCGTGAATTCTCAGGCCCAAAAACACGACCTCTCCCACCAAAAACATGACCCAAATTCACGGCCCCATACATTTCTCCAGTGGCCGTTTTGCGAGACCCTGCATGTAGTAAAAACAATTGGTTCTCATTTCTTCCGGTCATACACGCTAGTCTGTAAAAGGGAAAATGTAAACATTATGCCTGGAGGTCGTGTAAAAGATGACCAGGCATGTTTGTTATGGGAGCTGTGTTTTTTTAAATGCAAGTGTTTCGCTGTTTTGTTGATTTGTTATTCATACCTGTTTAGTTCATTGAACTTGTTTTATCCATCTTTGTGGTGGTCCTTTTTTAATACATGAGTACTGTTGGTGAACTCGATTGACTGACATCAACGCAATTGACATACTCATTCATCATGGAAGACATCAGCCTCCCCATCGCAATAAGACGCTCCCGTCGCAGCAGCATAAAACCAGAGCCAGACATCCCCTCCTCTCCCATGCCCTCTAGAACCCCCAAACGCTCCTCTCGACGAGTCCGCTTCTCCGACCCAGGCGCCTCTTCATCCGGATTAACCCCCATGGTCAATCGCTTCACCGTCGCAACACCCAAACGCCGCCGTCACTCATCCCTACCTATCCAAACAATCCCACGCTCAAGTCCAGCCCTCCCTGAAAGCGGTGAAGTAACTTTCCTCCCCCTCCGCCAAGTCCTCGACGGTCGCGTCCAGCGAAGAATCCGTCGCAATGGTCTCAGCGAGGAGATGAACACCATCCAACAAGAAAAACGCCGCCGGAATCAAGAAGCCAAAGAAGAAGTTGAAAAGTTGAAAAGTGAACTAAAAGCACGCGATCGTGAGATCTACGAATTACAGAATGCGACAATTGTTATCGACACAGATCGTATTTGGGATCTTGAGAAGCAGATCCAAGATCTTCAAGATGAATTGTCGAAGAGATCAGGTCGCGCTATGGATCAGAGTAGAGGGTACAACTGGACTCTTGCAGCGCGGGAAAAGTTTTCTCAGGATTTCATGGACATGACGCCTGATGAGGATCAGTTTGGGGATGAGACTATGGCGCAGTTCATTTGTAGTACGCCTTCGCGGGCGCGTACTTCGTTCTTGACGCCGCCTGCTACGAGTCCTACTGTACCTGGGACGCCGATTTTTGAGCCGGTTGAGACGACGGCCATGGTTGGTGTCCAGGCTTGTTTGCCGGATCCGAAGCAGCTGCAATTAGAGGAGGAGGTGTCGTCGCTTCAGTTGGAGGTTACAAAGTTGACAGACACTCTCGAGTCTTACAAAACTCTCAGTGGACGCCTTACCGACAAGTTGTCCGACTTCACACCCAGGGATCAATCGGGTCTGGAGGCACAAATTGACGCCATGCTCCAAACAATGTCCGACAGAGCATGTGCCCTACAAACCCTCACAACCTCCATTACAAAACTCGGCTTCACGGGCTCCGACGCCAGTGAAATGATTACAACCCTCATCACCAACTTCCGCGCCGCCCGCTTAGAACTCGAGTACCTAACCCCCGGCGAAATCACCCTTCCTCTATCCTCCCACGGCGCAGAAGTTCTAGATCTCATGCTCACACGTCTCCGCGACATGGCGAAGCGCGCAAAAGAAGATGAGGATGCCATAGATGAGTATCACGAGATCGAGCTCTCTCTACGAAAACAACTCGATGCAAGAGTTACTGTCATGGATGGGTTGAAAGCAGAGATGGGGAAAGCTGAGAAACTGATCAGTGATAAGATTGCAAGGATAAGGGAGCTTGAGGTGGCGAACCAGAGACTCAAGGGTGCTGTTGATGGATATATCCGCGACATTTCAGAACTGGAAGATCTCGTTCAACGAATGGAGCGTGAAGCCCACGATGCCAACGACGAGTATGCAGTGCAACTAGAAGTCAAGCACAAAATCCTCACCCGCAAAGAAGACACCATCGCCAACCTCGAAAGCAAACTCTCATCCGCCCTCACCCGCTCCTCCGATCTCCAAGCCCAAATTCTCAGCCTTCAAACCACCAACACCAACACCATCTCCGAACTCAACAAAAAGCACGGCTCAGCACTCGCAGCGCGCGACGCCAGCGTTACAAAATACCGAAGTGAGATTGACAAGCTGAATGAATCTCTACGAGCAGCACATGATAAAATCTGTGGATTACGGGTTGAGAACGGTGGATTGAGGAGGGAGGTTGATGAGGAGAGGGTTAAGGCGAAAGAGGTTATTGATGCGATGAAGGAGGAGTTGGAAAGGGTTGTGAAGATGAGTCAGGAGTTTTTGACGCCGAGAAAAGAGTCAGAGGTAGTGCAGAAGCAGGGGGGTATGAGAAGGGTGAGTAAGAGGTTGAGGGGGAGGGATAGTGGGATGGGATTATTGGATGAGGAGGAGGAGGAGTTCTTTTAGGGGACATTCATTGCATTTTTCTTTGTTAGCATATTATTATTTAATTCATATTTATACTGAGAGTGAGGTTGATAGTGATATTAGATGGCCGTGATGACTTGCCTTTTTGAGTAAGTACCGATACGATAGCCGATGAATACCGATCTCCACACCAACCAATCTAATCAATCACTCATATTTTTTTTTTCCATTCGGAATTACCGTCCGAGTTCGGCCGTTCGAAACCGCTTATCAAGATCCAATCTCATCTCAATAATCTCGCATCCCCTTCCAACCCCATACTCTCTCACTTACATCTACACGTAATAACACCCATACTCCCATTCATACTCCGATACACATCCTCATAATGACAATACTCATCCTCCGCCCAGCTTTCAAACATCCCCTCCGCCACCTCCAACGACGCTTCCAAACCTCACCCCCTAAAAAAGACCCCATCCCCGTCCCTGCCACCGTCGCCCCCCTGCCTTTATGGCAGCGCCTCGGTCCTTTAACAACAGCCGTTCAAGCATATGCGCGTGCACAGAATAAGAGTCCGTATAAAACACAAGTCGCTACTGCGGTAGTTATATACATCGCTGGTGATTTGAGTGCGCAGTATGTTAGTGGCAATGAATATGATCCTGTTAGGACGCTGAGGAATGCGGTTATTGGAGGTGTTGCTGCTATACCGAATTATAAGTGGTGAGCCTCTCTTATTTCTTTATGTGTTTGCAGTGATCGGAATGGTCTGG
>NJCR01001232.1:0-35272 GCA_002234235.1 Fusarium hostae
ATGACAAAGGAAGGTGGATTATCAGGCATTAGTTGACTTGAATGAACATGCAGGGTAGATGTCATTGAATATCTAATCTTATCTGATAAGCGACTCTTGCAAAAATGTCCCACATTTTGGCATCTAATCCAATTAAAGGAGGATATGGATCCTGGAGCTGCTGAAGTGGAGTCAGTTCTGTTCTCTTACTGGTCCATCCGTGATGGTATTGGCCGAGATCGTTCTGACGATGCCAGCCTGGTGTACCATAATAATGATCAGTACTGAGCAAGAAGGATTCATAAATTTCTCAGCAGATGATGCCTTCCTACATCCGAGTATCCGAAGCCCTTACCATATCCTGCATCCAAAAAGAACACCGATGACACCAAAGCGTCCTTGGCCACTCAGACCGCCGAGACGTCTCCCACCAAAATATGACGACAAAATAATGCCAAGCACCCTAAACCATCTCTTATTTGACGATTGCCCAGTCACAGCGCAAATTGGCACCGAAGGATGCTTTCTGTACATGAAAACCCAGTCGCTGATCATGAGCACTTCATCGGCGTCATAGAGTTTTGTGGATTCCTTCGGTGCATTCTTCGATGCAGAGACCCTGACGCATCCGGGCGCTGCCGTTTCTACGCTTGTAACGCTTTTTGAGCTTGCAGAATTTAGCGTATCAGCAGTATGCATATGATGTTACTGCCGTAGGATGAATGTTACGCGGTACTTGGCTGCCTCTCTGCCAGTTTCACCGCTGTTTCTTTTAATTCTTTATCCAGACTTTGAGATGCTGCATTGTTGCTAAACGTTAAGATTATCTGCCCTGGTGGCTTGGTCTGCCCCTCAGCCTCATCTTGACATGACCCCTTTGAATCACCAATGAAACAAGAAATAATGCGAGATTAAGCTTAAAAAGTGTTTTAGACTTAATTCCAGTGCAGAAAGTGGCTTCTGTGATGCCCACGCGGCCTTATTTGTGATGCTGACAATTTCAATGCCAAGATGGTATACGTCAGCGCAGGCGTCATTGAAACTCCGTGAGTGGATAAGGTTATCGCCTTTCGGATTTAGGAGGCGTCGCCTTGTCAGCATCTCCGATGTCATCCTCCCATGGCGGGGTCCGGAGCCCGGGCTTCCCGCACACAAACATTTAAGCTTAATATGAGGATGCAACTGAGACTAACAGGGTATCATTAGTGAATTCAGACATCATGAATGCCAAAGAGTTACAGAACTGTGATCTGTTAGTAAATACGGTTTCAGTATAATGGAGCAATACATGCTGAGACAGTAACACTCAAATCAATATCCCATAAACTTATATCCATGGAGATAACCGTAAAAAGAACCTCGCACAACCCGCACCCCGAAATATGTGTAACAAAGAAATCGGACTACCTTAATTACGAGGCCCCAGTGGCTCAGCTGCCTTGGAATAAGCCGAACCCGCCCAGACGCACCTAGGTCTTGGCTTCGCTAACTGGCCAAGAGAACGCGTACAGTCCCCGTGTCATAGATGGGGGGCCAGGCCGCTCTGAAACTGCTAAATCCGACACCAGATCTTCATATATGGTTCTCTAAATTCCACTCTGACATGTCTGTTTCAAAAGGTCTGTGACGGTGAACATCTGTGGACAGCTGATAGCTATGAGTCTCTTGACCTTTTTCCTGATCTTTACTCAGGTCTGCTCTTTATATTCTGTGCAAGGTATGTTAATGCTGGCGCCGTGATGATGAAATACTGACATGCATCCAGCGTTATCTGTCGCTAGAGATACCATTGATCGATCATCAACCATTGAGAAATTGGACTTTTCTCAGAGTCCACATACCCTCGACTCTGCATCTTCATTCCAGGTCGAATTTGAAGTTCCATATGAACGCCTGAGGATCACACTGAACCTGCAGCGGTCCACAAATGTTGTATCGCGTCTCACTACTGTTCAGCACATTAACTACACAGACAATCATGGTGTCATCACTGATATTCAGAGTCAACGTCCTCTGTTATACAAGGGTGTAGCTTTTGTCAATGATATTGAGAAGCAGACGCAAAGAAGAGTAGGATGGGCACGAGTAATGGTGCGATATCGCCAAGGTCGACACGTCATTGAGGGCACCTTCACAAATGACGGTACTTATCACCATATTTCACTGGATTCGAATTATCGCCAGGCGCGACAGATTCAGGACGGGCAACTCAGGAAGCGATCTCAGCGAATGGTAGTTTGGAAGCAAGCAAGAGACGAAAGCAACGGAGCTCTTTCGCAAAGGTCATCCTCAGATGAGCTGACATGTCAGGCCCATAGGTACAATGATCGACGCCGCCAAACTTCCGATGACCAGGATACCCACCATCCTCTACTGGCCCGACAAGACGTCAACGATTGGTTCGACCCAAGAGATGTAATTGGATCTACAGAAGGATGTCCAAACTCCCGAAGAGTCGCTTTGATAGGCATCGCAGCCGACTGCTCATACACAGCAGAATTCGACAACATGCAGGATGCCAGAGACAATATCATTTCCCAAGTTAATATAGCATCACAAGTCTACGAGGACACATTCAACATCGCCCTGGCAATCCAAAACTTGACCATGAGCGACCCTTCATGTCCCACTGACGCTCCGAGATCAATGCCTTGGAATCTTCCCTGCACGGCAAACGTTGATATCAACGACCGTTTGAACTTATTCACGCAGTGGAGGAGCAGGTTACGCGATGATAACGCGGTATGGTCTCTTCTGACGGCTTGCAGAAGTGGTTCTACTGTTGGAATTGCCTGGATCGGAAGTTTGTGCAACCGATCACGAGGGTCATCATGGAGCCGCGGCGGTACAGCATCTGCAAATGTTGTCGTTCGAACGGCGTCTGAATGGCAGGTCTTTGCGCATGAGCTGGCGCATAACCTTGGAGCTTCTCATGACTGTACATCTGGCGATTGCGGGACTTCAGGATACTCACCTGCCGACGATTGCTGCCCTCGAGATGAGACCACCTGCGACGCTCGAAATCAGTACATCATGAACCCGCAAAGCTCTCCAGGGCTCGAAGAGTTCTCGCCATGTACTATCGGCACCATCTGCACCGGCATCGGCGAGGAGCACGTTGATACGAGCTGCCTCGTCAGTGAGGACGAAGTTCCCGACATCAACGACAGCCAATGCGGCAATGGTATCGTCGAACCCGGCGAGTCGTGCGACTGCGGTGGTGATGACCGATGCCCCGAAGACTCCTGCTGCAACCCTTCGACCTGTCAACTCCGCAGCGGCGCAGAGTGCGATCCATTGACAGATGGGTGCTGCACCGACGAATGTCAAGTCGCTTCAAGTGGTTTAGTATGCCGCGAAAGCACAGCCTCTTGCGATCCAGAAGAGACATGTGACGGAAGTTCAAGTCAATGCCCTGTTGACGTACAGAACTGCGATGATGATGAAGATTCAGGTAGCAGAGGAGGAGGATCAGGAGGAAGTTGGTTCGATAGGAACAGAACAGCTGTCATCGCGACTGCGTCTTCTGTTGGCGGAGTTATTCTGATCTTGGTGCTTTGCGTGATATTTTCTTGGATTAGGAAGAGGAGAAGAAGACAGAGAGGAACGCAACTACAGAGTGGAAATATCAGCGATGGATCGAATGCACCGGCTCTTGAACATACGAGAGGTGTTACGCAGATGCCGAGTGCACCGAGATTGGTACATAGATATGCATAGTTTGGATTGGAGTTTATGAGATATGTTTTATGAATTAGATATTACGGGCGCCAATACTGTTAGGGCTTTTACATCCACAAGAATATGTATCATGAATTGAAGCGATAGTCTTGGTCTTAGGTCTAAAAACATCTTGCCAGTTAGCCACTCAACTTTGCATTTTCAAGACAGGATATCCTTGACTGTGACAACGTCAACGAATTTAGGTAAGATACGTTTCATAATGAACTCATGAACCTCAGGGTCATCATCGATAATCCCATCCTCAACGCAGATAACATGAAAGTCCAACTCCGCACCAGCCCCTGCACTGCTCAGAATGCTTCCCATAGTCGCCAACCCAACCAGCACAACATGCCTAATCCCGCGAGCCCGTAGATAAGCCAATAGGTCTGAGGACCCAAAACAGTTTGGCTGTATTTTACCGAGCAGGATCTCACCCTTTCCGCCCCAGCCGCTGGGAGATACTAGCTCGTAGAGAGGCATAGATAAACGGCTCACTTATATGTCAATCTACGTGACGGTATGCTGTTAAAATCGGCTTCAAAACTCGTTCGGCTTGTTGCATTTCAATTGTCCGGACTCACTTCATCAATTATTTAAAAAGAATCATTTATGTGTTGCTGCTGTTATGTCAGCTTTTAGTCAGAGTCCATGGCGGCATTTTGGACCGTAGCGGTATGTCAGGAAAAGAGCGAGCCGCTGTTTTCGACCTTTTAGCAGCCTCGAGCAACTACTTAGTGAAACATCCTCCTCTCGTTGTAAGGTGCATTATGATAAATCCCCGTAAATCCAAGTGCATATAAATAGGAGAATTTGCTGTATATACAAAAATTTACAAAAGCAAAGGTTTTGGCACCCTCTGACTAATCTGCTCTCACTTGACTTGTCAACCTCCTGGTATACGGAAGGACTCTGAGCGGTGGATTGATGGAAATGAATATTTGAAAGAGAAATCTATACGGCGGGGCTTATAGCCTTGCTGCGACAGGACATGACAGCATTGATCCGGGAGCCAGAGACTGGTTCTTTCTATGTAATATCTACACAGACGTCACATCTAGAACAAGGGAACGTACAACTTCGAACGATGAAGGATATCAATCTTTTGTTACTACTTGCTACTTAGGGAGAATGGGAAGTTTACTGGGAGCAAGCGCCTGTAGAACTCTGTTCTCTCATGAGTTACGAGGTTCGCACCCGGGCCAGGTCGTACAAGTTGCTGACATGGGACTTTCCTCGCGGTCGACCTGACCCAACCACAGATATGACAGCTTACGGAGCAAGTCCGCTCTGGAACTATAGCATCGTCCACTCGTATTTGTCACCAAACCGTGGTCTACAGAGCTGCAGTAGCCCACGCTATGGCTTCCTTGAACAACTCTTCAACATCGAAGTCAGTGTAGTTGCAGGCCTTTCACCTATGCGCTTTTACCGTACAGAGGATCTAAAATCTTGGGCCGAGCGCATGTTCTGCTCCCATAAGCACACCAATAGCGATTGGTGTATTAGAGCTGTAAGCTGGATCGACGATCAGCATAGGTTACTAGTGCTGGCTTTCCTTCTTGGCGTCGATCCGGAGATAAGGTCCGTTGACTAGAAAGGTGGATCTTCAAAGCTGGGGGAAATCGTACCCACGGTCTTTGAGCATTCAATACCTTGAACATGCTGCAATATGATGCGCTCAGGTCAGCTATTAGAATTACGTGTATTAGTAATCCCTTGGTTTGTCTGTCTGCAATGGCATAGTCACAAATGTAACCCATCACAAAAGTCTGTCTTCTGACTCAAAAGAACCTGAGCAGAAAACCCAACTGACGGAGTATAGAAGTTGCCAGCGCACGCAAACCTTTAACTGCTAGCCGAGATTCCCAAAGAGGTCTTTGAAGACGAGACTATGTCTCATGGAGGTTAGCAAATCACCTAATTTAGCTTTTAGCTTAAAATCCCCTGGACAGGTACCAGAAAAGGTGCCGTTGTGCTAAGACTGATGTCATAAAACGGCTATTCTGCTGTCATTTTTCGTATCTCCGCTTACTATTTGACAACGAAGCCCAACATCGCACGGACATGCGGCTCATACTCACCAATCACCGAATTTCCAATGGCAAGCATAACATTAGCATTCAATAAACTCAATTTGCCTGCCTTTGGCTCAACGGAAATCCGGCAATACCTATATTTTGGTTCCATCGAAGATCACTTCTCCACAAACAGCTTACACCTAATCTGGTAGATCATCATTGGAGTTATTCCAAGCCAATGAAGTAGTGGTGATCTTTAATAGCCAAGATGTTAGCTGTCAAGATCGACAGTTGGTGAGACAAACCGGGAATTGTCTCGGCGGGCTGATATTTGTGTTGTTGGGTTGTTCAACTGAGACATGACAGCAATGTAGAACGTCATCGATACAGATTGACTGCAAGGAGAAATGTCGGTGGGCGAAACATCGAAACATAGAAAAGAAAGTAAAGGGGAGGTGCATAAGCAAGGGATTGGATAAAGGTTGAGTTATTTCTCTCCAATTCCGATCTCAAGCAATCTGCCTTCCCCCTTTCGTGTCATTCTGCTTCCTCGTAGCTCTCACGATGAAGGTTCCTCTGTCTTCGTGGCTCGCAGCAGCCTGTCTGCTCCCAACAGCTCTTGCATTCCCTCGGATGAGCGCCGAGCAACTCAAGACTTATCAAGAGTATGCCAAGAGAAGCCCTACAGCCTGCCCTTACGCTCAGCAAGAGAACAGGGATGCAGGTGAATGTCCCTTCGCGAAAGAGAAGCGAGCTGCAAAGTTCGACGCCAAGAAGCAGCACATCAGCGTTTCTGGCGAGCATGAGTTCCTGCCACCCAACGTCAAGGCTGGTGATCAAAGAGGTAAGTCAGCTTCTGCTCAACATGGAGTCAATACTAATGAGATGTCAAGGACCCTGCCCTGGACTCAATGCCTTGGCTAACCATGGCTACCTTCCAAGAAACGGTGTTGCAGACATGCAGACTATCATCAAGGCTACCAACGAGGTCTACGGCATGAGCCTCGACCTTGGTGGCTTCCTCGCAGTCTATGGTACCGTATTCAACGGCAACCCAGTTTCTCTCAACCCTGGCTACTCCATCGGTGGCCCAAGCCGCTTCAGCCAGAACATTCTCAACGGCGGTGGTATTCTAGGTGCCCCATCTGGCCTCAGCGGTAGTCACAACAAGTATGAGTCTGATGTCAGCGCCACTAGAGGAGATCTCTACGTGACTGGCAACAACTTCCACGTTATCCTTGGACGCTTCGTCGAGTACTGGAGTGCCATCCGGGAGAATACTCCCGCCCCACAGCAATACTCAGCTCTGGCGCCCTTCCACTACAAACGCTTCCAAGACTCTGAGAAGACCAACAGTCATTTCTTCTACTCGCCCTTCGCTGGAGTTCTGGTCTCACCTGCTGCGTATTCTTTTCCTCCTCGCATGATGGCCAATCACTCCGATGTATATCCCGAAGGATATCTTTCTCGTGAAGTCTTTACCAGTTTCTTCGGTGTCAAGGGCAGCAAGCCTGGTAACTTTAAAGTCAACCAGGGCTGGGAGCGCATCCCCGAGAACTGGTACCGACGTCCTGTTGAAGATGAGTTCTCTATCCCTGACTTTCTCGTTGATGTTTTGGAGCATGCTGCCAAGTACCCTCGTCTGTTGAGCATTGGCGGTAACACTGGCAAGGTGAACTCCTTCTCAGGCGTCGATATCGGCGATCTCACTGGTGGCGTCTTCAATACTGCAATGCTGTTGAAAGGCGACAACCTTGAGTGCTTCGTTATGCAGATCATCATGGCTGCTGCACCTGATGTTCTTGGGAGTCAGTTCACCGATGTCACTAAAGCTCTGAGGCCGTTGGCCGACAAGCTTCGGCAGCTTCTTGCTGGAAAGACTTGCCCCAAGCTGCAGAAGGTGAACATGAAGTTGTTTGAGAAGTTCCCTGGCTACACTGAGTCGTATGGAAGCTATGCCGGTGTTGCTAAGGGGTCTCTTCGTGGTGTGATTGAGGGTTTTGGTGGCATTCTGGGAGGATTGGTTACCACTGGGAACAAGGCGTAGTCATCTGTGGTTCATATTGATTCATGTAGCGGCTCTATAGCTAAGATCGGAAGGGTGAAGCTGGGATTTACTTCTATGTCGTACCAAGTCTGTTGCACTAGCTTCCACTACCTCAATAATAATATCTTTATTGCCAATTCCGTGCTACAGTTCCCGAGACATGTGATTTTGCGTAACATGGAATACATACTGAAGACTATCTGTGATATATGCCTTGGTGTAAAGTATCGAAGAACTTCCCAATCCCATTGATTCAATGCAGCTCGGAAGCTCAACTCCCTTCAGCTCACAGTGGAAGTCCACTATAGATGCATCTCAACTGCCGCTGCGGAGTGAAATGCCCGAGCCGAGGCACCTAACTCGTTAGGGTTCAATAGTTCCAAGGACCGAGCACGTTAACACTAACACCAGCCAACAGGGGCAAGCCGAAGCCACTGTCGATCCCGACTCCTCCACTATCAGCACATGGCGATCATCTCGTAAATAACTTGGAGATGAGAGGGTGTGCACAAGGAAAGTCACATGTATTACGGTTCTCGCGTCATAGATCAAAGCGTGGACGGTCAAGCACAGCGCTCGAGGCATGTAGATCCGGAAGAAGGTAACCTCCATTGCGGGCTAAGTTTGATTGCACGTGTAATCACGAGTTTTGACACCTATTGTATCTCCTTGTAATGGATGGGGGTCTCCCCGCAAAAAGGATTCCCTAATTATTTGCTGCAAGCTGGGCCATCTTTCGGCAGTCAATTGACTATTCCTTTCTCCTCCGCGAGGTGAAAACGTCCAAGTCCATCGACAATGCGGTTCTCGGTTCAGCTTGTAGGTTTGGCATTGAGCGGCTTTGGGCTTGCAGCACCATATCATCCAAATGGAGCGTCGGATACTGGAATTGAGAGACGGCAAGCTTTGAATGGTCTTTTCAATGGCGTTGATAATGCTCTGGCTGTGACAGTCAGCGGATTGCTCGATGAACCCGGCGACGCCTTGAACAAAGGAGATAGGGAAAAACACTCGATACGCTGCAGAAGCTGAAGCCCACCAAAAAGCCAAAGAACGTTGACGACGCATCATCTATCACCAAGAAGGTCGCAAAGTCAAAACCTGATAATATCGTCGAGTACAGCGCGCGATTGATAGCGAATGGTATCGTCTCTGGATCAACAGATGATCTGCTCAGCTACGCCCAAGGTCTTGGCTCCGCAGAGAATGGAAACAACAACCAGTATGTCAATAACATCTCGCCATTCCCAACCTACTCATCCAACCTTCTATAGAAACCCCGACCCGCAAAAGAGCGTCTATCCAAAGGCGGCAAGCCGCGATGCGCCTTACAATGTCACAGAAGAAAATCTGAGGTCTGCTATCTTCATCCCAGACACTTTCACGTACGGTAAAAAAACTCCCAGTGATTCTGTTCCCTGGTACCGGATCTACCGGATACACCGCATTTCGGGGCAGCTTTATCCCCATTGCTTACAGGCGTGGACTGGGCTGATCCCGTATGGGTTAACGTACCTGAACTTCTTCTTGGTGATGCGCAGGTCAACGCAGAGTACGCTGCGTACGCGCTCAACTACATTGCTTCGATCTCAGAGCGAAGCGTCGCTATCATCGGTTGGTCTCAGGTCAACATGGACACTCAATGGGCCTTCAAGTACTGGCCGTCAACTCGCAAAGTCACGACCGATCACGTCGCCATCAGCGCGGATTACAAGGGCACGATCCTGGCCAACTTTGTCGACCTGTCGGGGATTGCTAACACACCATCTGTTGTCCAACAAGAAGCTGGTAGCAACTTTACCAAGACCCTCCGCTCCGACGGCGGCTATTCAGGATATGTACCAACAACAAGCCTGTACTCAAGCTTCTTGGATGAGATTGTCCAACCGCAAGAAGGTACCGGAGCTTCGGCTTACTTACTCGACGCAAGAAATGTTGGCGTCACAAATGCTGAAGTACAAAAGGTTTGCGCAGGAAAGCCAGGTGGTTCCTTTTACACGCATGAAAGCATGCTGGTAAACCCTCTCAGTTTCGCTCTTGCGAAAGATGCGCTCACTCATGAAGGTCCTGGAAAGATCTCCAGGTTGGATTTGGGAACAATCTGCGCCTCCTCTTCGGCACCTGGGCTTGGATTGGAGGATCTCTTGATCACTGAGAATGCGATTGTCATTGCGGGTATTTCTCTCGTAACGTATTTGCCGAAGGTGAAGCAAGAACCGGTGATTAAGGATTACGCTCTGAAGGCGGCGGGGACATGGTAGGGATTGTGGGTCGTGCTGTGAGTATTCCCTCCGTCTTAGAGTGCCAAGCCTTGTGTATGACATACTGCGCCCAAAAAGTGATTGCAATTGAGTGACCACAAGGTTAACAAATTGAAGCTCCGAGGTATCTTGTCAAAAATGAACTTGTTGGCAATTTAACAAAAAAGAATTGCGCTTGCCTCCACACCGGATTGAACGATGGACCTTTGCATTACAAGTGCAACGCTCTACCACTGAGCTATAAAGGCTGCTGACTTTAGTTGAAAGCACAGAAGTCAATTGAAAATTATATAGATAAAAACTCAAACCGCAGTCTTAACATAAACAATCAACTTGTCTGGTCATGTCTTTGATCATTTCACATAGAGGGCGCTTTGTAAGAACTCACAGATTTACTCTTCCGGTTCTCTAAACTGACTAGCTACCTATTGCGGCTTGCGCCACCAGAATGGTCCATAACTCGGTGATCCCTAGTGAACTCTTTCAGTACAGCCGCCCGGATCAATGTTCAGATTCTAAGCGGTAATGGAGATGTTCCAGAGGGATTTCTTCGCCCATCCACCCCACATCATACCCATGTCCTCTGATATCCTCCAACAGCCACTCGATAGGCGTCGCATATGAGATATGATGGATTCCTCAGTTACCCCACTGGGCACCACACGTCAGCATCGCCGCAACACCACCATCATCTCCCATGATACTGGCCCCCGAGTCCCCTGGGCAGAGAAGTACTTCCTTTTCTCATATTGTATGGAGCCCAAGATACACCATTCTTCGGAAATCATCGGACGCCTCCAACAAATCTTCGAATGACAGACCTGGCTGTATTGGCGATACCGTGACTTTCTCCGCTTTTGCTGCCATATATGCATACTCTCATGAAAACCTCATCAATTGCATTTCTTCCTGGCAGTTCGAATTCAAAGTCAGGACATCTCATTTCGGCTTCTGATATGACACCAGTCTGCGTGAACGTATGAATCCCGGGAAGCAAACAGTGTCTTCGCTTTGGCTCCTTACGAAAGTCCCACCACAACATGTCCATGCGCCGAAGATTGATAGACGCGATGACAGGCGAGGGTTCAGTATTTTCCAACTTCCCTAACGACGCTTGGTGCTTGTTTTGATGCAGCTCGATCAAAGCCCAGTCCCGGAAGCGCATCAGCGAAGAACTGCTTAACCCAAACTTTGGTGAAAAAAGGACGTGGCCGATAGTTTGTGACTCCATTGACTCAAAAGGTTCATATCGCCGTAGGCTTCTCTCTTTTTTGACCTTGCAAATACGTCGGCCTTCGAGCTGTTCTTCGTCGGGTGGCGTGAGGGACTCACAAAAGTCGATCGTGGAATTTATCCGACTGATCTTTCCGCGGAGGAATTCCGTAGTGTCTTGATACGTGTTGTTCCCAGGTTGAATAATGCCCCGACTGTTATGAGTGTCATGGCAAAAGTCGAGGTTCTCTTCCTCTTGTCCGAAGACGACATGTCGGCAGGTCAAGGCAACAACGGTTTCGATATTTCGCATTCGCAGGTACAGATCTTTGGTGCCTTCGCGTGTTGGAAATTGAGCGGAGGCGATCTTGGTCCCCAGGAACGCCGAGAGCTGGATACTGTCCCTTCTGCAACCCTCCTCCTCAAGAGTCGGAATACGTGGGTTAAGTTTGGCTGTTGATCTTTCGCTTGTCTTTTATTATCATAAGGTTAATTAAGGATTATGGGTCTTACCTCTCTGTTTGATCGCGATCACTCGAGCAGCATTATGTGATTCTGGACTCCTCGATCTCGACTTCGACGTCGTCGATCCCATGGCCCCGCAGAACGTCGCGGCACTTGAGTGCTACGGCTCTTCCGCTCAGCCATGTTGTCGATTCGGGCTCTACCGATACGAAAAGTATGACGGGTCGCACAAGGTGGCGATCATTCCGATCTGTGGAACCGCAGCAGAGGATGTCGATGGCGTTCCAGTCGACATCCTTGACAGCTTCAAGAATCTTGCGACGCAGTGGGCCTGCAGAGTCATTCCATAGCGGAACAACAGTATGCTTTTCGACAGGATCAAGTAACTTCTCGTAGACGTCATTGTCGTATACCGGACCCTTCCATGGAGTCGTGGTAGATCGTGCAACAAGAGTTGGACTGTCTGGAAGGCCGGCGTAGTAGCCGTAGACTTCCTTTCTACTCGGGGGAACGGCGGGTGGTTCGGCCATTTTTCGTGAGGTTGTTGATCAAAGTTGTGTGAGGATGACTGATGACAAGAGAAGGAAAAGAAAGGATGGAAGAAATATAGTTATTTAGAAAACATGTGGAGGCTTGTGTAACTTAAAAGGATGAATCATGGCGCGTAATAGTCTGATCACGCTGTTAATGCCACCACGCGTTTGTTCGTTTGACTGTGAATCATTGGTCTCGCATTGTTCGCAAGATGTTCAACAGAATTGCACTGTCACAATGTGACAAGCACTCACTCATGTTTGTGGCCCAAGCTCTCACAAGCATTGCTAAAGGTTCAATTGGAGCGACGGAGTACGCATAATGTATGGAATGAGGTCAACCGAGCGAGTTTGGCTGCCGTTGAAGCAATTGCTGGTCATTAGGTTAAACTTTGGGCTGATAGCACAGGTAACAGTAACACAGAAGCAATAGAATGAAACGAAAAGTAAAATAAAATTGACTTTACATAGTTAACAAAGGTGATGAAAAATATGACCTTCTAGCAAAGCTTCCACGATATGTGATATTAATGAACCGATACTCAAAGGCTGATTGAAGCAACTTGTTGAGTGGTTAGAGGATTGGAGAAATATTAATAGCTAGCAGCCTAGTACAGCTCTATAGATATGACTTCTGTGTTCAACCTTACTTCCACATTTGTTGGCACCTGTACGCAGTTACAGGCACATAATTCTGGCTCAACATCGACATCTGAGAAGCTAGCACGTCTTGTTGTTCGCAGTGCCATTCCTCTGGAACATGGTTGCTGTTTCCAACACGGAACATTCAATAATTACATGGATCGATAGCTCAGTGGTATGAGCGAGGGATTGCAGATCCCTAGGTCGCGTGTTCGATCCACGCTCGGTCCTCATATCTTCTTTTTTGCGAACTTGAATAAGTACACCCAGCGTCAGGCCGTCGCCAGTCTTTGCTACGAATTCTAGTACCGCTGGCCATTCTGTAGCTGTTTCTGCATTGAGAATAATGGCAGCTTACCCGACTTGAAATAACGTGCGACGTCAAACACAGTGTCTACCGTCTTGGTGTTTTTACTCAACGCTGCCCAGCCAATTTAATAAAGTCCAATTATCTCTTTGATGGCGTACTGAGAGTTTACTGTTTCTTCTTATTACGAAACTCGTTTCCCTTCTGCTCTGTGACAAGAGGAAACCACGAACACTGATCGCCTGTTGGTTTCGGGATACATTATCATAATTAAGAAACCGCTCAGCAACAACAGACGATGGGGGGCTGGCGCAACGGTAGCGCGTTAGATTCCAGCGATGTCTCCTCAAGTACATCTTGAGACAATCGTGACTCCTAAAGGTTATCAGTTCAAATCTGGTGTCCCTCATTTTTGGCCATCTGCACTTTTTTTCGTATCAGGGTAAGGCTCCACCTGATTCTTGACTCCACTCACATTTTGCGGATGAGGGCTCGATCAGTTGAGGGGATATAATAATAGGCCCGGTGTACTGTGCTCTGTGTCGATCAAGGCTTGGAGACATATTAAGAGTTTGTTCAGTTACGAACGGTGACTGAGCTGGCTTTGGGACCAATGAGGAGTAAAAATTGCTTCAGTTCATGTTCAGTGTTTCTAAGTGAATGTGTCTATGTACGTCTAAAGAGAATATGGCAAGTCTAACAAAGAATAAAAGAAATAGTAAAAAGCCTTTCAAGAAACCTCCACATCAATGTCAACCTTGTATGCAGAACCCTCACTCTTCTGTTCCGTAATGATATCATGCGCAATCTTCTCAGCCAACGCATACACGGTACCGACAGGGTGACCTGGAATGAGAAGTGGGAAAGCAGAAGCATCAACAACTCTCAGTCCCTTGACACCATACACACGAGCCTTGGAGTCAAGAACAGCCATCTCATCGTCCCTTTTGCCCATCTTACAAGTACAAGCAGCGTGCCAAACCGTCATGAGAGTGTCACGAAGAACAGCGAGAATCTGTTCATCTGTTTCGTACTGCTCCCCAGGGTACACCTCCCTGAGAACGGTGTTCTTAAGAGGAGTGGACTTGGCGACTTCTCGGAGACGACGGAAAAGGGCGATGGCAACTTCTTGGTCGGCCTTCTTGGTAAGGAAGTTGGGGTTAATAAGAGGCGCGTCAGAAGTCGAGTTTGTTCGAAGAGTGATGTTGCCGCGGGATAGAGGTGCGACCAAAGCACCGTTGAGACTGGTGTACTTCTTTCCATCGGTGGGTTGCTGCAGAATAGGGAATGACCAGTCCTCGGAGTAGACGTTAAGAGGGATGATCTCCATCTCGGGCCAGTCATCAGGGAATGTCTCAAGGTCTTTGAGAGTCTCAGCGGAGAACTTGGATCGGTACTTCTCAGGAGCCTTCTCCCAGCCCAGTAGTTCGACCTGGTTGGATGTCAAAGGACCAGCTTGCTGCTGGGCATAAGCGTCAAGAGCGCCTTGGAAAACAGTGTCGTTGTTGATAGCCGCGCTGAGGGTATCCTCAAGACCCTGGACTTCAAACGAGGGTCCGAAGAGGACGTGGTCCCAGAGGTTCTGACCAACACCGGGAAGATCGGCCACAACAGGAATGTCAAGCTCTTCCAGGTGCTTCTTGGGTCCAACACCAGAGACCATAAGAACCTGGGGTGACTGGAAAGCTCCACCACTAACGACGACCTCCTTGCGAGCCTTAAGAGTATAATCAATGCCAAGAGAGCTGACCTCAACACCAGTAGCCTTCTTATCATCATCAAAGGTCACCTTCTTGGCAAGACTCTCAGTGTACACCTTGAGAGTCTTGAGATTCTCACTTCGAGCAGTCTTGACAAAGTCATCGGAACCACTTCGGGTAGCGGTCTTGGGTTGGACAGTTGAAGTGGTGTATGAGTAACCGAGAAGACTACCGCTGCTGAAACCATCGATACCCTTGAATCCAAGGGACTTGAGGCCCTTTTCCACGAGAATGGGCCATGAGGGAACGTAGTTGGCGTAGCTGATTTGGAGAGGACCCCTCTCCTTCGAGAATGCAGAAGCATCGTAGTCGGTTGTCACATTGGGGCCTCGCTTCTCGTTGTCTGGTGGGGTGAATGAGGGGCTCTTCTGGAAGTGAGGCAGAAACTTTTCCCATCTGTGTTTGTTGTCAGTCATAGTTCAGCTAATCTTCTTTGATGGTACTCACGTGTAGCTATCGTCTCCAACATCCTCAGCCCACTTCGTCAAGGTCCCATTGGTCGGCCGGTGATAGACCAGAAAATTGAGCTGCGATGAACCACCAAGAACTTTTCCACGAGCATAGTGGATCTCGCGGCCATCAGCGCCGGGCTGCGCTGTAGTCGTAAATCTCCAATCGCGAAGAGGGTTAGAGTCAAGAAGACTAGCACCACTGCCAGCCGTCACTCCACCAGGCGATGTCGCAAGAATGGGCTTGGAGATCTCGAGAAAAGGGCCAGCTTCAACAATGGCGACACTGTAACCAGCCTTTGCGAGTCTGTAACCGATGGTGTTTCCCGCAGTGCCTCCTCCTACAACGACGTAGTCGTATTCGGCATCGACACCTGGAATGCCACCGAGTTCGCCAAGATGTCCAACCTTGAGTCCATCACCAGCATAAGCAGATTTGACAATATGCTGCAAGGGGTCGAGAAGTGTACTGATGAAAGGAATCTCTGGACGAGCAGTGACACTGGTCGAAAGGCTGAGCGCCAAGAGCGAAAGTGACAAGACGTTGCAGCGCATGGTGACAGACAATCTGGACAAGAAAGTATGTGTGCAGATCTCAGAAACGAGGAAGGATTGGTGTTGCTCTTATATCTACTAAGACTAGGGTTTACTAGTTGCCTGTCAAAAACGTCAAGCATTTTCCTAGCAGCCCAATTTCATATCACCGCGGACGTTACACCGTCCGCAATCATTTTTAGTACTAAAACCCGTGCTGACCCGCGGCGTTGATACCACCTTCCAACTAATTCGAAAGATCTGAGCAAAGTCGGAGGGTTTCTGAGTCAGCGGTGATAAGGAGACGAAATAAATGTCTCAGCTCAGGGTCCTGGGATATGCGGTGATGGACTGGGGGGGGGTCGGGAAGATGTCACGACAGGTAACGGACTTCAATAGATTCACAAATAGTTAAAGATAGTCAGAATCAAAGGGTACTAATGGAGAATGGAACACGTTTTGGTCAAACTAAGCTTGATATCCGGTCCTTTAGAGTTTCAACAAAGTGGGCGAGGAGTCCACTAGAGGCTATGCAAGCAACGTTTTTGAGCAATAACAAGGATTCATGTTCCAGCTCGACCTTGGCACATCGAATTAAATTGTCTAGTCATGAGCCTTATGCAGCGGCAGAGCCCGTCGTGTTCAGCTTGCATATGTAACTCGGGCTAAGGGTCTGGGGTCGCTCCGTGTCGTTCCACTGATTACCAGTAATTCCAAAGCACAGACTGCAGATCCCTTCTCTGAAGAATCACCATGCATTGTGATGAACGCAGCAGTTCACGTGTGGTAAAACATCTGTGCGTGCGTAACCGTTCATCCGGTTTTTGAAGACATTGATTGATTCATATTCGGAGACTTCCATGTCATATGTTGGAATGATAGGATCGGTCAGCATGTTGTAAAACCCCGGCTTATGCGCTGAGGATCCGGAACCGCACTACCAAATGCCGTAACGCCGATCTTCCTTGGTAGAACGATCACTAAGCCTGAAGGGTTCGTCTTGCGAGGAAGGAAATCCAGTTTTTGAGGGTCTTCCGGGCTCTTCCCCGTTGCCGAACCCGTCTGCCGCGTGGGTTCCTCGGGAGTCAAATGTAGGGGAACGAAAAGGTGTGCCGCCTGAACGAGTCATGTGTATAGCGGGTGTTCTAGAGCTGCATGGCTTGAATAACATCACTTTCTCATTTCAATTATCATTTTGCATCACGAAATAGGGCGTATTTGACAGGTCGTGAGAAAGTTGGTGACTTTGGAAGTTTGGAGCCACTACTGGCACCATGAACTGAATCCACTAGAGATAAATGTGCTCCTGAAGTCAATATTCGGATCCAGAATAAAATATGCATGAAGTTAATATTGGGTCCATGTTAAAAGGGGTTCCGGGGTAGCACGTTTTGAGTATATTAATAGCTCAATATCGCATGTTTTATAACCTTATATGGTTTCAGTATTATAATTCAGCAGAGTATACCCTATAGAAGAAGACCACAGCACCCTGACAAGTATAATAGACGGAACTCTATTCAAATACGTTTGCTATTATTCGCACATTTGTTCGGCGTTGACCTCCCAAAGGATGTTGCTTATAAATGTCATTCCAGGCATGGACTTAAATTAATCTCCTGCTGGGGCATCATTTCAATCGCCTATCAGAATCTATACATATTTCAACCGCATCAAACCTGCACCAAATTACTGCGTCATCGTGCTGATTCCGATACAATTCTTTGAGCGCTCTAATACATAGAAACCTAGCTCAAACGGCCACATAAGAACCACAAGTTTCCGAGGGCCATTAGATTTTTGTCTAACAGAGCGAGGGAGCAATTTCTGGACTGTAGACTACAGTACCTTATCTCATCGGAATAACAATAACGAATGAGAATGCAATCCCGTCGGAAACAGACAAGGATCATGCTCAGGGATTACTCGTCGAGCTTTCGGTCTCCATGCCTATTCGCCCTCCAAGTCACATCATTGATACCTCCGCTCGTTATCACCAGAGCCTTTTCCGAGGGTTGAGTCGCGATATCGGGTATCGGCACAATACTTCGTTCAACCGTTTTCCCAGTCGCATGGCGGCAACTACGACCTGCCTGTATCGCAATACCATCACATTATAAGCCATTAGCTATATCAGTTGTTAAATGAATTCCACGTTTATAAGAACCGCAGGGGGATTATCTCGGATAATGCCAAGAATGCACGTTCTCGGTGTGCAGAAGTGAAGACCGTTCATGGAGTTCCCCTCATGCTAACGGATTTATCCCGGGCTTACGACAAAGCCGGTCACATTTCCGTGTTGAGGTCAACGAGCCCATTGGTCGAGTGAGAACAACAGCAATCCAGGCATAATTGACATGAAATGATATCTTAGTAAACAGAGAAGATCCGTGATAGAAAGCAGCTACCTAACCTGGGATAATTTTTGATCAACCAACAACAGACCAAATCCATGGTGATTAATCATCGTTACTAAGAAACGCCTGCTTAACATCTCGTTATGGCGTCAAGGAAACCCATCGTTCTCCGCGTAGGAGAGGACATTAAGTACAATCATGACTTTTTTGGCAATGTCTTTACTAAAAGATTTGACGTGGTTGCAAACGAAGAGCCTGATAGAGAGTCATTCATCAAAGCGCTAAAAGAGAACAAGTGAGTCTCCCAATGCGCCCGTGCTTCACTGTCTGAACAAATACTGACATGTTGCTAGATACGGCCAGTTCTCTGCAATATATCGTCCACATTTCCAGACGGGTGGTGAGATGGGTCAATGGGATGAAGAACTCATATCACTTCTGCCACCCTCAGTCCGGATCTTTGCGTCGGCTGGTGCAGGCTTTAATTGGGCTGATGTGGATGCTCTCGGTCGTCGCCGCATCTGGTACGCCAACGGTGCCGGTGCTAGCGATGAAGCCGTATCCGATACTGCTCTATTCATGATCCTTTCTGTATTCCGAAACTTCTGGCTTTCTCAGCGTGGTGCGCGTACTTGTGATCCAGCGGAGTTCCAAAAGATGCACAAACTGATCGCGACCATCTCTTACAATCCCCGAGGTCATAATCTCGGTATTGTCGGTCTTGGTAACATCAGCAAATTAGTGGCCCGCAAAGCAGGTTTGGCTCTGGGTATGAAGATTCACTATTACGACGTGGTTCGTTCACCACCAGAAGTTGAGGAAGAGCTCCAAGCGACATATCATTCATCTCTCCACGAGCTATTGGGCATCGCCGATTGTGTCACTCTACATACCCCGCTCAACGCTCATACTCAAGATCTCATCAACAAAGAAGCATTCGCTGCGATGAAAGATGGTACAAGGCTTGTCAACACGGCTCGAGGTCAAATTGTCAACGAGGATGCGCTGATCGAAGCGCTGAAGAGTGGCAAGATCTCAGCTGCCGGTTTAGATGTTCATTACCACGAACCTCAAGTCTCGAAGGAACTTGCAGCTATGGATAACGCCACGCTAACTTGTCATAATGGAGGAGCAGCTATTACGACTAGAATTAATTTTGAGCTAATGGCTATGGAAAATATTCTGAGGGTAGTGGATGAGAATGGGGAGTTTTGTGGTGAGCCGACTACGGCAGTGAACCGCAAGGCCTTTGAACGGGCTTCTTCATAAGACTGTCTACATAATAGAAGCATTCTTATCATAGGCTTTTTGATCGTTACTACTTCTACATGATTGAGATGCCTGTTCTTCCTTACCCGTAGCTGTCTGAATACGCAAATCCGAACAAACTGGTCAAGACCATTGAAGCCCCCTCTCTAGCTCCAAGAACACCGCAAGGCATTATCATACAACCCCCTAATAGCTTATAGTGGTCTCCAATCCACCACTATCAAGGCCATTGTGGACACAAGGGAAATGTAGTAGGCATATTCCCGGAAGCATACAGCCTTCCTGCCCGGACATCAATCCGTCTAGCAACCTGGACTTCTGTTCGATAAGTCGGTCATCCGTCCGACTGGAGGATCAAATACTGTAACCGAGCTTGTAACCATGTCGAGAAAGGATCAGCTCATGGGCATGTTTATCCGCTACCCCAGGTTTACCCCAGGTCTACCCCGCAGAGACATTAGCTCCGACCCAAGGCGACGGATTCTGTTGTGAGGATATATAAGTGACTGGGGACGGGTCGTGCAAACGATACTTGTCTCTGGTCATGGCTCTCTAGGCACCTTGATCTGTTAGTGCTCAAAGATGTTCAAGGCAGTCACTGGGTTCTTCAGGCCCAAGGCCACCAGGACCTTACACTATGCCCATCTCAAAAACAACACTCATCCAACGTGGTACAAGGACTCTGGCCTGCGTAAGAATGTCTGGCATTGCGTTGGCTTCTACTTTGCTGTATTCTACCTCGGCTTCGACGCCTCGCTCATGAACGGTCTCCAAGCGATCCCCCAATGGGAAGAATACTTCAACTATCCGTCAGGAAACACCCTAGGTCTGATCTCGGCCAGTCTGTTTCTCCCGGCAATCATCACTCCCTTCGCAGCGTCGTGGATCAACGGACTTTGGGGAAGGAAGTGGTGTTTGGCTGTCGGTTCAGTGTTGTTAATCCTCGGCGCATTCCTCGATGCTTTTGCGAAGAATATCGGAACGTTTATTGGTGGTAGAGTCATTATCGGTGCGGCTGGACCTTTCGGAAAGATCACCGGTATTGCACTGCTTCAGGAACTGGCACATCCTCGCCTAAGACCATACGTCGCTACAGCGTATTACAGCAATTATTATGTCGGTCAAATCGTTGCTGCGTGGTTCTGTTATGGCACACTGTCTTGGCCAGATACCCAATGGAGATGGCGAGCACCCTGCCTGTTCCAAGCTTTTGCTCCAGCCGTTGTCCTTGTTCATCTTCTCTTTGTCCCCGAAAGCCCTCGATGGCTAATCGACCACGACCGATCCGAAGAAGCCCTTAAAGTTCTTGCCGACGAACATGCCAACGGCGATCTCAACGACGAGTTGGTACGATACGAGTTTGACGAAATCTGCCAAGCTTTGCAGTTGGAGAAGGAGAACAACAACTCCAAGTACAGCGACTTCCTCAAGACGCCCGGTAACAGACGCCGTCTCCTCGTTCTTGTGACCATGGGCACGGGCTCTAACTGGGTTGGCAACGGCATCATCGCGTATTACCTATCACCAGCCCTCAAACTCGTCGGTATCACTTCTTCCAGTGCCATCGCGGGCATCAACGGTGGCATGGCGATCTGGTCTCTCATGTGGGCTTATGCAGGAGCCATGAGTGCTGAGCGCCTCGGCCGCCGTACGCTCTGGATCACAGGCACGGTCGGCATGTGTGTCGCTTACACAATCATCACTGGTCTCAGTGGCTCGTTTGCCGAGAATCCATCACATGGCGTCGGTACCGCTGTGGTGCCTATGATGTACCTCTTCAAGACTTTCTACTGCATTAGTTGGTCGCCACTACCTTTTGCTTATGGGGCGGAGATTCTTCCGTATAATCTGAGATTGAAGGGATTGAGTATTGAACTAAGTGTTCAGAGTGTTGCGCTGGCATTCAATCAATGGGTGAACCCTGTTGCACTCGAAGCAATTGCGTGGAAATAGTAAGTCCATTAGATATCACTCTATCGAGACATCATCACTAACCTGAGGTAGCTACATCGTCTACATTGCGGTCATCGCCATGTATCTTGTTCTTATTCTGTTCTTCTTCCCTGAGACAAGGTATGTTTCTATTCACTTTTGTGCTTGACATCCCGCTTACGATCGCAGAAATATGACTATTGAAGAGGTCTCTGTCCTCTTTGACACAGGGAGAAAAGGCGATGCGGCAGCAGCTACTAGCAAGTTTCACAATAACCAGTCGAAGATGGATGACATGATTGATGATGGAGATGATGCCGATAAAGAGCCTACTGTTTCGCGAGTAGAGAGAGCTTAACCGGGTTGGCCGGAACCAGTATAAACGACGAGAATAATTATTTTGAAAGCACATAGCAAAAACACCTTGCTTCGACCCAGATAAGCATCACTTCATTAATGGTATATGCTATGATATCACAACATTTCCAGGACTCACAGCTGTCCAGTCAGTTCATCTGCCAGAAATCGACATCGTCGGTCGCTCATAACATGGGTAGGGTAGTTATAGGTAGGCTTAAATAACTGGAAATCCATGTTGTTTCATGCGGCGCAGTTGCAGTTGGTGATCAAATATGGGGAGGTTGGGGATAGCAATGGGAATGACTCAACAGCGACGATCGGAAACAAAACTCGTCACAAAACATTAATATGATCAATCTGGTCAAGCTCATGACCTACCCCTCAGCTTATATCAGTGCCATAGTATTGCACTTAGCATCAACCACTATTGTCCACGCGATCAATCGTTTCGTCATCAAGCATACATAGTAAGCTTCCCCAACCAGAACCCCTGTCACATAAGCTGCAAGGCCCTCAATCCGTCATTCTCGTGTGAATCTCTAAGCGAGCCAAGATAACGACTCTCGTATAATGCTGCAAGCGTCATGGAATTGGATGCATTGGTGGCACACTCTGCGGTGGTCACCGGCATTCATGTTTCGCCGGAGTGGAGAGACACCAATGAGCTTACACCACGATATCTTACTTGCATGAAATGGCTGACTGACCTGCATTACGGTCTTATGAGGTTTGTTAAGATGATGTCAAGGGAAGGCGATGGCGGTTGTTGGCGAGGCTATTTAGTTGGCTGATGTTCTCATTCGACGCCACTTTCTGTGTTCCCGAGGCTCTATCGTGCAGCCAAGATCCCAACACCATCTTCGACAGCCCAGCTGACTGCAGCCTTCTTCGAAATGCTATCTACCATTTGGAATGCGCTTGTCTTGTTGGCGGTGTTGACGGCAACATCCATTTCACCAGCCGCTGCCCTTCCCAACATCCGAGTTCTGCCATTAGGCGACTCCATCACAAAAGGAACAGGCTCGACGGGCTTAGTTGGATACCGTCTCCCATTGCGACAGAAGATCCTAAAGCAAGGCGTGAAGGTCAATATGGTCGGGACATTGAAGAACGGTAATATGGTTGATGGACATCACGAAGGTCACAGTGGAAAAATGCTCGCCGACATCAACGGCTACTGGCAAAAGCCAATCCAAGCCCGTCCTAATGTCGTTCTCATACACGCCGGCACCAACAACATGGACCAAGGAAAGGATCTCGACATTGCAGCATCCATTCTTGCAGATATCGTCGACGGGATCTTTAAAGTCGCACCAGATGTGACAATCTGCCTAGCACCAGTTATTTGGGCCAACGATAAGAAGATGCAGGCGAATACAGATAAATTCAACCCTCAAGTTCGATCACTTATCTCAGCGAGACAAAAGAAGGGAAAGCACATTCTTGAAGTCCCGATTGATATCAAGAAGGAGGATCTCGGTGATACAAAACACCCGAATGATGATGGTTATGAGAAGATGGCGAATGCGTGGTTGAAGGCGATTTTAGAGGCTGATAAGAAGGGTTGGTTGAAGATGCCGATCAAGATGAGTCCTGAAGATGCGCCAGGAACTGGGCTTGGGGCATGATCTTGATACTTGTGATTATATGTATATTGATGTTGAGTGAGAACATAGTGATGACTGCATAATGCAACAAACTGCTTACTTCAAGCCATGGCCTTTATCTGTCCGGTATACGAAAATGGACACTGTTCTCTCATAGAAGTGAGCGATGATTGGTCCTGCGGAGTGGCTTGTGCTTGGCTGCGGAGCGGAGGGTAAGCGGGTACCAAATAAATCCGGAGTTTAGCGTAGAAGTATAAACTCCGAAATTGTTATCACCAGACATGGCGTCAGCTTCAGTTACATAAAGACACGACCCACGACGCGATCATCACTCAATCAATCATTCCGTTCCACTCAGAACTAAACATCATGGCAGCAAAATCTCTAGTTGTCGGCGGAACAGGCGGTATCGGCTACGGCATCGCCTGTCGCATCGCCGCCAGCTCCCCCTCATCCACCGTCATCATCAGCGGTCGCAATGAGCCAAAGAACATCCCCCACTCAAACATCCAATTCAAACAATTAGACGCGTCTTCAATGCGCGCTATTAAAACTTACACCGATGAACTGAAGGCGTCGCAAGATCGGTTCAGCACCCTCGTTCTCTCTCAGGGCATTCTCACAACCGCTGGAAGGACAGAGACGCCTGAAGGCATTGACCGCAAGATGGCGCTTCATTACTACGGACGACAACTACTCATCCGCGAACTTCTTCCATCTCTCACCGACGATGCCAAGGTTTTGATTGTGCTTGATAGCACGGGTGGAAGTCCCGATAAACTCAATTGGGACGATCTGGATCTCAAGAACACCTTCAGCCTCGGAAGCGCAGCAGCTCACTGTCTCTCCATGACAGACGCCATGATCCAGAACTACGCGGCCGAGCAGAGGGCTGAGGGAAAGAACCGACATTTCATCCATGCGTTACCCGGTCTTGTCAACACGAACCTCATGCATTCACTCCCCTGGTATATGCGTCTCCCTTCAACTGGTCTAGCCTCTGTCTTGGGTGTTTCACCTGACACTTGTGCTGAGTACATGCTGAATGGCGTGGATGAAGCTACGAAGATCAAGGACAAGAATTACGCTTTTGTGAGTCGGAAGGGAAAGGTTTTCGAAAAGCCGGCTTGGAGTGAGGAACAGATCCGGAAAGTGAGGGATCATACATGGGGAATTGTCGATGGTGCATTGGCGAAGGCTTGATTCTGGCAACATGGGTTCCGGTAGTTGTCTCTATGTATTTTCATTTGTATTATAGGCCACACTAATTTGAGAAACACGTGTTCATCATCAGGGGCCAAGGTAGCTGCTCCCGACTCAGTGAATAAGAAGCAAAGGGTTAATTATGGCAAAAGGCAAACTACCTTTGCTAGAGCCAGATATGGATACATGTAAGTTACTCCAAAGGCAAAAAGAAGATCTAATGAGATAAGATCAGATTGAATGGCTTGCCCCGTACTGGAATCGAACCAGTGATCTTATCATTTCGTAGTAATTTACTAGTGATACGCTTTACCACTGAGCCAACGGGGCGTTATCTTATTGGTTGAGAACCGCTTCGGATGGGACAGTTCATGGATGCGACACAACTGTGCGCAGCGTGAATCTCCCTCTGGATCCGTTGCTAAATGGTTACAAATTGTTGAAACTGGAGTGTCCAGAACGTTTGTAAGACAGTTGTCGTTACACGCTGATACTACATGATCCTGGGAAATAAGGCATGAGCTGATGTTCTTGCAATGTACAAAGAGAACGTATGCTGTGTTTGGAGAACTATGTCTTTCACGGCTAGCGACCAGCAACTTGAACGCTTAAACTGTTACAGTATTGCTTATAGACTAATTCATATAGACTTGGATACTTCACATACCCACACTGCATATTGACACAGGCAATCAAAAGGTGCTGGAACGTAATCGCAACAACTGCATTTGTAGCAATAGGGTAGCTAGTACAGGAACGGGCTTCCGAATACGCGCCGGCTAACCACGCGACGACGCGACACGGTTATGTCTCGAGCGAACACAGGAAAAACCGGACTTGGGTTCCAAATAGACCTCATCCCGTGAATTACAGGTTATGGTTTCCCATTATTTCGATCATTTCTCAAGATCACCCCTAAATAGGCCCCACGTCGCCGTGCATTGTCCAGATCGAGAGCTTGAGACATTAAAATCACAAGCAACACCTTCGGGAGATAGTGGAGCCAGCCGCGGAACAATGGCTTGATCTCTGCAGATTGATACGCATCTTCCGCGAGATCCTTGCCTCGTCATCTTATCAATCAGTGCATCACCGACCTTGGATCAGTTGCCAAGCCGGCTATCACGGCTCAGTCCTTCATTCATTGGTTGTGAGAGACGAGCTTCCCTTTTAGGTTATGGGCCCGCATCCAAGGGCCGTTTAGTCTGCAGATCGTCCCCTTAGAGCACTAACTCAATACCATGTAGTTTATGTGGGAGCATGTTAATCAATTATTATCGGGCGATCATCAACTTATCGCCAAAAATGCATCTACACAAACATGAAAATTCTTGCAGGCCCATCGCCATCGATTGGACTAACCCTTGTACCAACCCTCACAACTCTTTGTCATAGCGTGGGGAGCACTCACCATCATCGCCGGCTCAACTACCAATTTTGCAAGTCCGGGAAAACTTGCCCACGGAGCTGTTCAGTACGAATGACGAGTAGAGAGACTTTTTATGCTTAATACCTCAGAGCCGCGTCTCCTCTCCCTTTCCACCATGTCTCCTCACAATCACCACTCATCTTACGCATCGCCAGGGGAGCTACAACCACTGCTGCATAACATGGATATCGACAAGAAAAACCCCGATATAGAAGCTGGCAGGGAGTCGCCCACCATCGAACCAACACCCCCGACCAACGTCAAGGCTGAGGATTACGAGAACCGAAATGTCGGTACTTTGAACCGCAGGCTCAAGTCTAGGCATGTTCAGTTCCTTGCTTTGTCTGGTGCCATTGGCACGGGCCTTTTTGTTGGTAGTGGTCAGGTTCTGTCACTTGCTGGACCCCTCTCTGCGTTTTTGGCGTACACTATCACGGGCTTCAATATCTATTGTGTGTTGAATAGTGTTGGTGAGATGGCATCATGGCTACCCATCCCCGGCCCCGTCCCTATCTTTGCTGCTCGCTTCGTCGACCCTGCTCTTGGTTTCGCTCTTGCTTGGAACTATTGGTATCAGTTCGCTATTGGTGTTCCGATTGAGGTCACTGTCTCGGCTGTCATCGTCAATTACTGGCACCATAACATTCCTCAGGTCGCCTTGATCACACTCTTCTACTTTACCATGGTCATTCTTAATTGTTTACCTGTTCGGATCTACGGAGAAGCCGAGTTCGTCTTCGGAGCTATCAAGTTGTTGACCATTGTCGGACTCATCATCCTCATGTTCATTATCACTGTTGGTGGTGCTCCAAATGGCGAGGCAATTGGCTTCCGATACTGGAACCATCCCGGGCCCATGAATGAGTACCTCAAAGATGGTGCGCTTGGACGGTTCCTCGCCTTCATCAAGGTGTTTATCACAGCAACCTTCTCATACGGCGGCAGCGAAATGGTCGTCATGGCTTCTGGGGAGACTGAGAACCCGCGTCGCAACATCCCCAAGGCTATTCGTCGTGTCTTTTGGAGAATCGCAATCTTCTACGTTCTATCCATCTTCCTCGTCGGTCTCTGCGTCTCATCCAAAGACCCCAATCTTCTCAACGCCATCAATAAGTCAGCTCCTGGCGCTGCGCAAAGTCCTTTCGTTATTGCCATCCGCAACGGCGGTATCAAGATACTTCCCTCAATCATCAACGCTGTCATCCTCACATCAGCATGGTCGTCCGGAAATTCTCTCTTCTACGCCGCAACCCGAGTTCTCTACGCCGCGGCCCTTGATGGCAAGGCACCCCGAATTCTGACCTGGGAAAGATTCGGTGTTCCGTATCTCTGTGTTGGCGTCACCACCATCTTTGGGCTCTTGGTGTACCTCAACGTTAGCAACAGTGGTTCAGAGGTCTTCTTCTGGTTCAGCAACCTCAGCGGTGTCGGAGCCCTCATCATTTGGGCCAGTGTTTCCTTCACCTACCTCCGCTTCTACTACTGTCTTAGCCACCATGGCATAGACCGCAACACCTTGCCATTTAAGTCACCATTCCAACCATTCTTGGCTTACTTCTCCTTCTGCTTCTGTACCATCGTTGCGGTCTTCAACGGCTTCGATGCCTTCTTCCCAGGACGTTTTAGCGCAAAGACATTCCTGCCCCCATACATCAACATCCCCATTTTCCTTGTCTTGATCTTCGGTTACAAGTGGATCAAGAAGTCAAAGTATGTCAAGTACTCTGAGATGGATATTTGGTCTGGCAAGGCGGAGATTGATCGCTTGGAACATACTTGGCCGATCGTCCAACCAAGAAACTGGCTCGAGCGCATCTGGTTCTGGATCGCTTAACTTTCCTGGTTCCAACAACAAGATATGGAGGCTGTTGTTTTGTAGATAGTGCTCAGGATGTAAGAAAAGTTTAGACCAATGTTTGTGACAAATTTATACCATATTAACCTGAACTTTTGCTTCAGTCCGAAGTCTGGTGCGTGGTAGGGAGTATTGCCGTAAGTAGTACTCAGAACCGTAGCTTATGGGTACCGGCGCTAGCGGAGTCAGGGCTGTTGAGTGACGTGATTTGTCATTATGTTACAGTACCTACTATTCGCTCAGTTCCCCTCTCTGAAACGACCTCTTGACAGAAAGGCATTCATGGTAAACGGAAGCAAATGCTCATTCACTCAACTGCACCATGGGTAGCAAGTCATTCGCCAGGGACGTCAACACGCTCTCCAACTACCAGCACGTGGCGATCAAGCACACTGACCTCCGTCTTGAAATTGACTTCGATCAAAGAGTTATCCACGGGACCATAATTCTTGCGCTTGCCTCCTTGGACGATGACAACTTGAGCACCATTACTCTGGACATGAATAGTCTTAATGTTCTAAGCGTGGATATGAACGGAAGTCCAGTCTACTGGGAGCTGAAGGAACAGACGAACGAGGAGAGCCAAGCACTTTATATCCCCCTAGACCGCAAGTATAGGAAAGACGAAGAGTTCGCAGTAACCGTGAGTTGCCTTTACTAGCAGTGCGCCGATGATTTCGGCGATCATCAGCTAGACTAATCTCATGTTGAACAGATTAGCTTCAAAACGACCGATTGCTGCACTGGACTTCAGTGGTTTGGGCCTGAACAGACAGATGATAAGCTGTATCCTTTCATGTGTAAGTCCACCAGATCTCCCAAGCAAGAGATGAACACGATCGGAGCTAACAAGGTACCAGTCTCTCAGGGGGAGCCAGTCCATGCACGGTCGATATTTCCTTGCTTTGACACGCCATCTGTCAAATCCACTTTCGATATAACCATATCCTCCCCGCTACCAGTCGTTGCTTCTGGTATCCCTCAGCACGATCTACTGTTCCCTCCAGTAGAGAGCATGCACAACATGACGGTAAACAGGTTCAAGCAGGATATTCCCATCTCGAAATATTTGTTTGCAGTTGCCAGCGGGTAAGAAACTTTCACGCAGTCGAAGAAGGGGAAATGGCTAACGAGAACTCGCAGGAATCTTGTTGGAGCTAGAATCGCCGAAGAGAGCTATGTCTAGTCTACACCTAAAGATATCGACGCTTGCGTGGCGGAATTTCTGCCAGATATTCAGGCTATCATTGATACAGCTGAGGTCAGGATTCAGTGAGATGCTCTATAAGTAGATACTGACCCATATTAATCAGGATATTGCCTTTAAGAGCCCATGGCCTCTGTACAACCTGGTCGTTCTCCCGAAGTCATTTCATCTCGGAGGAATGGAGAACCCGGTCTTCAACTTCTACAGTGCCACTGTTGTTTCGGGTGATCGGGAGAATATCTCAGTGGTCGCCCACGAATTCGCTCATACCTTTAGTGGAAACCTAGTCACAAATGCGTCATGGGAACACTTCTGGTTGAACGAGGGCTGGACTACTTGGATAGAGCGAGAGATCATCCGAAGATTGAAGGGTGAGTCAGAGGCAACCTTTCAGGCTATTGTCGGGTGGCACGAACTAGAGTACGGCATAAATGCGTATGGCGGGAGTGAAAGTCTTGCAACGTGTTTGGTACTCCAGTTCGAAGGCAAACGGCCTGACGATGTCATGTCGAAAGTATCGTACGAGAAGGGCTATACCTTTCTCTGCTATCTGGAAAGACTTCTTGAGAAGGACAAGTGGCTTCGTTTTATCCCTTTTGTAAGTTATGAAGCCAAGAGCTGGTTCGGCGAAAGCTAACGTTCATGGAAGTATTTCAAGAAGTTCTCGCAAAGCTCAGTGGATTCAGAGGCTTTCAAGGAAACAATGTTCGAGTTCTTCGCTCCAGATGCCAAGGCCACTGCTACGCTGGACTCAGTTTATTGGAACTACTGGTATCGCAAACCGGGTCTTCCGCCGAAGCCCAGTTTTAAGTCCGACTCCTATGATGAATGCATCGAACTTGCTGCCAAGTGGGCGAACACGAAATCGTCTTCTGACTTCACACCGAGAGCTCATGATGTAGAGGGCTGGACAGCAGGCCAAATCATAACATTCTTGGATAAACTAATCAATGCTTCGAAATCGATTCCTTGCGAATCTTCTAAGATGCTTGGCTCCATTTATGGACTTGCCAAAGCCAAGAATTTTGAGGTTTTATTGCGATACCTCAGGCTTAGTCTGAGACTCAAGGACATGAATATTTTACCAGATGTTGAGGAATTTCTGGGACAAACTGGGAGAATGAAGTTTGTCAGGCCGCTGTGAGTAATCAGTCAACACCAGGTTCGGGGATCATGGCATACTAACAGCGCGTCTAGCTTTGAAGAGCTGCTGGTTCTAGACCAGAACTTTGCTCAAAAGACCTTCCATAAATACCGAAACTTCTATCATCCGACTTGTGTGAGGTTGATAGAAGGAGTTCTTGGGCAGAGGAAGCGTCAAGATTAACCCTGCCGGGCAAGATCAAAACATCTGTTCGAAAACTCTTGAAGTTTATGAGATAAGATAGTTCATTGAGAAATACGAAACAGTCCAGTAAATAATATTTTAAAGCTCCGAGATGTCTTCCTATAGCGACAGTAACCCGTAATCAGATCGGCGGGCCGAGATTAAACTTCCCTGGAGAACTCCATACAACGACTGAAGCCTACTCGTCCTTGCCCCACAGTATGATAAGTCCGTGACAGAGAGTTTCTGAGCAGAGTGTGCGCGTTCCATGCAACCTTGGGTCCACCCGAGACGCGTGCGTAGTGATGTTCCTGAATGAGCGCCTTGACATTTCTAGCAACCGAACCACGGACTTGAAGCCGAGGCCTCAAGGAGTCGAGTGACAGGAAGTAGGCTGCCAATCCAGCCACTGCAGGTGTAGCTGTGGACGTTAGTGTGGATTCTGACTGATAGAGCGATACCACTTACAGAAGGATGTTCCAGTTGACTCTTCGCCAGCCTGGTAAGCTGATGTGCCACCCTAGCAGCGCACTTGACGGCGACTCCAGGTGCAGTGGTCGTCACGAGAGGACCGCCCTGGGAAAACGGCGCAAGATGCCCTTTGTTATCGACAGCTCCAGTAACAATGATCGGAGTTCGGTCTGCGAAAAGCGATGGGTATGTGTTGACCTCATCAACCAGGGTCTGACTGATGTTAGTGTATGACCAAGAGTTAGTATACTCCCATGAACTTACGCCAAAGTTTCCCGATGAGCTGACGACGACGACATCAAGAGCTTCAAGGTTCTTCAGCAGAGTCTCGAGAACATCTCGGAACCACTTTTAGTTACGATCAACACTCCAAGCAATAGCTATACCGTCATTAGCTCTCTTCGTCTTCTGCGTATGTTAGGAAACTTACAAGCCTTTGAGTTGCTCACAACAGCTTTTCCTTGGAGTTTGTTCTGCTGAACATCCAAGACAACTGCTTGCCAGGCCTTGAGCAACGACCAAGAAGTCAATTGAAGTTTGACAGCAACGAGATCCGCTTTTGGAGCAACTCCAACCGTGTTGCCAAGTGCCTTGGATGCACAGCAGGAACCGTGGCCGTCAGGGTCATTCTCACCAGAGGCGCCCTTGGAGAAGATCCATCTCTTCCTGCCAGGCGACGCGGTAAATTCCTGTGTTGACGCTGGTTAGAGGTTGCACAAGAAAGCTGGCTGATGGTGGATTACCTTGTGTCTGAGGTTGAAGCCTTCGTCGAGGACATAGATCGTGACGCCTCGGCCTGCCTTCTCATCGTAAGTATAGCCGGAAGGTCTGTTTCCAGGAGCAGTTGAGAACGTCTGAAGCTCGGGCTGAGCTCTTTTGTCAGTCTTGAGAGCGCGTTTGGCAACGCCGGATGATTTCGCCTTGGTCTTCAGCGGTGCATCAGGAGCAATAGACCCAATCTTGTTCTATATGTTAGTGGAGACTTTCAATCATAAATCCTGTACTTACAACACTGCTTTTATTGATAGCGGCAACCTGGTTCGCGCTGAGCGTGGCATACCAAGCTAGAAGCTGGACATTCACATCGGTGAGAGTGTCGACCTTGGCTTTACCGGCCTGCGACTGAAGGCTTTTCGTGAATGCGCCAACATCTCTCTTGGCTGCATTTGTCTTGGGGTAGATGAGGTAGTTGGCGGAGCCACTGACAGCTCGGTCCTTGATGATTGAAGATTCAGAGTTTGACTCGAGGATGGTATCTCACACTGCCAATTCGCTGTTCTCCACAGGAGTTGCAGCAGCAGAAGAGACCAAGGCCAGACCTATGAACTGAAAAAGAGTGAATTTCATGTTGTTGAGTAAAGAGTGTAGTGTAAGGAGTGAATGTGAAATGAATGTGCTGTAGCTGTTGATTGAGAAGACATCCTGGATGGTATTATATAGATCTTCTGGCCAGTAACTGCCGATACCAGATCTTGACTCCATTGAAAACGCATAAATTGGTCAAGTTCCAGACTCAAGAGATCCAAGAATAGAGTTCCAACGACCATGGCGCTCAAAGTTTAGGAGTCTATCCCAGTTGAAGTTGTCAGCTTTCACCTGAGATCGACGTCTTGAAACGCAATTACAGTTTGTGATATGATCCCTGCCTTTGATCTGATTGGGCTGTGAAGATACTCTGGCAAAATTTAAAGTTTCTCCTTAGTATCAATCGAAACGGATCAATCCACTGTCCCTATATCAAGGCTATAGCTAGTAAATAAGTTGACTTCTCAAAGCAGTCAGATTCTCGAACAACATTAATCCCACTACGTCGGTCTGAGACTAGTTATGGTTCAATATGTGATCAATGCATTTGTGGAAGCCTCGGGACTGAAGACACTGGTTCTAGAAGGTGGCATACATATGCGAACCTGTTCTTGAAACAACGTCTGAAATTGTCGGTCCGACACCAAAAGGAAGCTTTCCAGAAAACCCTGACACCAACACATACACTTTATTATGGAAACTGCCGGCAAGTTCCGTCTTTTGTATGCGTTAAGATAGAAGGGGAAACTCGTAAGACCCTGGAAAAAAGTATGACATCCCCATCTCTTGTCAATAGAAGCCTCTTGCGGAGGCCTACCGAATTAGTTTCTCCACCAATAATAGGTCTCGGCCTATGATCAATAACTCGCCGGTATCGCTATCAGATCGAATGTGAGCGCTAATCATAATCGTGTACTGCAATATAATGTTCCAATCCTGCAACCGTGCTTTCAGTCCGAGTAGTAACCACTGTTTCTGCTACTCTCAACGTCCTTCTCACCACTCTCACTTTTCGCCTTCTTAACCAGCTTATCTCTCCAATCACGAACGTCCTTCTGCACAACCCAACCCAGTAAGACAATGGTAAGCGGCATAGCGACGCACCAATAGACATAAAAGAGAGGTTCGCCAGCTGCAAAGTCACCGTTCATAGACAGGATAGACGCCGCGACGGTACAAGGCACAGCGACTGTCGCGATCTTGGCGAGCTGGCCCGAACTTCGAGCTGTACGGTTAGCTGCGGCTGCTTGCTCGTTTGCAGCCTATGTCTGCATATAAGAATCGTATGCTTGAATCCTGGTTGCGAATGCTTCATCCATTGCTGCTCGTTGGGCGTACATAGTCATGTTACCAGAGATAAGCTCGTCTAGAACTTTCATGTGATCTTGTAGATGGCTCCAGCGTCGGGACTCTTGCGATATTTGGATCCTCAGTCTCTCGATGGTCTGTGAGGCCAAGTAATGAGTATCATCACACCGAAATGCCTCATGAATACGCCGGACTAGGACTGCCGCTTGTTGCAAAAGCTGGCGTGAATGCCGGAGTTTCTGGTAATCGGCAGCAATTGTTCGACTTCATTCAATCAGGAGATTGGGACTCTTGATGTCCAGTGCCTTTTGCGTTTCCACGAGCGACGACGTCCACAATGTCTGGTTGAGATCCCAGTTGGCAGTAATTTGATCTTCCCACTTCCAGAAGACAAAGTTGCGAATGATGATAGTCGCCGAGAAAGGGTCATCAGTGGTGATGATCTTCTCATTTTCGTATGCCTGCACGGCCACGTCCCATAGTGAGAGCTGATGCGGGTAAATGTGCCGGTTGATTGAACTCTTTGATTCCGATATCACGTAACAGTTCGATTCCGATGTTGCGATTTGACTCTCGTCAACCTTTTCTAGACCATATGGACTTGGTATTGTCGGATTTGGCTCGTCCTCCGGAAGAAGGCACCCGTTGGGAACATCCATCAAAACGAGTGCTGAGTACCAGTCCTTAATTAGTCCACGTAGTCAGCGCTGGAAGCAAGAAACGTACCTATCCACCCATCTGGGGTGTACTTCCCCCAAAATGAAATACAAAGCGTCGTATCAACGAGCGTAGTCTCTGAGTTCAGCACGAATTCGCTGCCTCGAGGACAACTTCCACTGTAAGGGCTAAAGCACCAGTTCCCAAACTCATCAGGCATCTCGTTCCATATAACTGAAAGTTGCGACGGAGCTTTGATCTTCCAGTATGTAGAATCCGTGGAGTCAAAGCCTGACGGGTTGATGAGCCTGAGCTGTGTTTCTGTGAGATAGTGGGCTGTCCAGAACTCATAAGGAATACCAAGTTTGACACTCAGAGCCTCAGCTATCCTGGCGTTCATGCCTTCCATGAGTATCAAACTTCGTGGGGGCGTTTCAGAGGGCTTTTTCTCCAAAGCCTGTTCAATATCCTGCCAAAGCTGCTGGGGATCGTTGCGACGGTCCAGGCGAGGAGATTCAGACCTGACATTTCCGTCGTCGAAATGAAAGACACGTAGTTGTGATTCCCAGCCATGGTCACGATCTTGCCATGGGTGCAAAGCGTATGAGTACGATCCCAACCTGTCCTCCATAGTATCTCGGTATTCCCGCATCTTGCTGACAGTTTCTTTAAGTTCGGGGATCTTCGCGATCCCATCTGCGAGTTAAGTCAGATCATCTGTTACGTACCGTTTCGAACTTGTATACCTTCAGCTGAAGCCATTGGTTTTTCAACGTTGAGCATGCTTTACGACAATGGTCGGAGAGAGGAAGTGAAAAGATTCGTGAATAATATAGGATGAGGCTTTGTGATATTTCTACTGAACTGAAATAGAAATACGCGAAGTTGCAAGAGAAAAGAATGCTGTCAGCTTTCAAGGGGAGTAAGCAGAGATTTATAAATAAGTGCGGAAAGTCTAAAAATAACAGGGGTTCTCGGAGACCCCCGCTTTTCAACCTCAAGCTAAAAAGCAATACTTAAAATACCCAGCCTATAACGTAGTTGATAAGCGA
>NJCR01001233.1:0-14853 GCA_002234235.1 Fusarium hostae
GGTTTCTGGGTATCGGACGTTAGCATGAGGATATACTGAAGCATAGTCGAAGCGGGTAATAAGGAAATAGAGATGGGGTAACCAGGAATTCGGAATTTCTTCGTGAGCTTATTCATGCTTGTGCAGCTTACGAATCCGGTGACCGGCATCTCAAATCGGGAATCGGAGAACATGTTGGTTGGTGTTGGTGATGATGCAGCCAACCGCCAGGCTGCATCCGATCCGGTCCAAGAGACAAGCCCGTAGACAAGGGTCAGGTCAACGGAGCCGGATCAGCGATATATTCACTGAATATGATACGGTGAGTAGTGTAATTCGGCATAGGGAGATCCTTATACACTCAAGAGGAACCCGAATATAACTCAAACTAACCGCTTCGTCTTCTCTTCTCACTTACAAGCAATACTCAAATCAAAAACCGAAAAGCGGGACGTCTCATGTATACAACTGCACTGTGCCGCTGTCAATGCCCCAATGGGGTATCTGGCGGCGAAAGCTGAGAGCAGGATGAAGGGGACCGGTTATAAAGCCGGACAACTTCGGATACAAGACTGACATCGCGATGACTGTGGTTCTCTCTGCGAGTAAAAAGAAAGGAAAAGAAGATAAGAGCAAGCACTGATAAGATGATTCGTTGTCATGATACGTCTCAAACTTGTAGGTCTGGTTTGCAGGAGAGGATCGGAAGGATGATAAACAGGGCGTTTTTAAGGTGCTGCATGCCAAGAATATTAATTCCCAGATTTGCAGCTGTCTTCTGAAGGCTTTCTTCCTTATAGAAATGATGAGTTGAAAAGGAATAAATTAGCCAATACAAGGAGTCAATTCATAGAAAATTGGTCTTTCCTCCACCTGCTCGCTATAGGATTCAGCTGGGATAAATCTGGAAGGACCCTTGTCTGGTCATTGGCAGCACTTGCACTTTGACCAACGAAGAGGGTCTTTCCTTCTTTGCTTTTTTCTTGCGGCTTGTTTGCAGTTTTGAGAATCGAGATAATGTATTGTTATCGACTCTCAGTATGCTCTTTAACTAAGGTACACTCTTGTCTTGTATGGCTGTCTGAATCATTCTGATATCTACTACCTGGGTCCTTGTGTCGTATAATTCGGCTGCAATTTTCTAATTGCTTACAACTGGAAAACTTCAAGACCCTTGTTTGTCTCCATTCTCCATGAAACAAACGTGACAATTATCATCATCACAGACTCATCCAGAAGCGGCCATCAACCACCGTCACCTCCACTACAAGATATTGCTTCCTTATACTGAGGAATATGCACAGTTGATAGGTCCCTCTTTCAGGGACCACTTGCCATGATTTTCGCTTAGTTCAGGCCCCAAATTAGTCTCGACTTTCTACGACGTTGACAGCCAGAATAACGGTTCTTGGGGGTCATGGGCCAAGCCCCACGATACCTTGGTTGATCCCCGCAGACAACAAATAGTCAGCAAAGAAGTTCTTGCTTGTTTGACTGATAATCTAGGTGGCCAATTCTGGAAGATTTAGGCATTTCGGCACCTATTGGATCTCATTATATCGCCCTCTTCCCATATCTTTGAACCCCCAATTCATCAGATATCAGCTATAATACGGTTGACAACGCTTTGCGCTTTGACAAACGTTAGCGGCTACAGCGGCTCGTCGATCCCTTCTCAATTGTCCAACTCCTGCCTTTTTGTCTCATTTATCCCCCCCCATTCAGTTACTGTACTCAGAATTGCGCTTACCTTCTCCGCCCGTTCGTTCGTCAATTGTTAGCCCCGACCGGAACTCCCAATCTACCGTTCCGCCTATTCACCTGCCACCTTCCGTCCCCGTCTCCGTCCCCCGACTAAGCTCAAGCAAGCTCAAACCCACTCTCCGTCTCCATCATCAATTCAGAGACGACAACCTAAGACCGACGCCTTGGATATTGCTTTCTCTGGCTGATCTGCGTCACTCCGCCCGAGCCACTTCACTTCATCTCCGACCCCGTCGCAAACTTATCGGCGCCGTCTTCGGTTGCCCGCCGGGCCGTTACAATGCCTGCGCGTGGCCCTCCGTCTCCGAGCTCGCAGCCCGCAAAGCGACAGCGACAGAACTCGAATGACGATGGATCGCCGCGCAACGGCCAGCCGAGCCCCCAGGATCGTGAACGCGAACGTCTCCAAGCCGATGGCGCTTCAGCATCCTCCACTACCGCCTCTCCGTCCGTAGCGGCCAAGGCAGGCCAGAGCAGCAACTTTCGCAATGTCAGCGCCTGCAACCGTTGTCGCCTACGTAAAAATCGTTGTGATCAGAAGCTACCGAGCTGCGCAAGTTGCGCCAAGGCAGGAGTTGCTTGTGTTGGCTATGATCCGATTACAAAGAAGGAAATCCCACGCAGGTACGACAAGACAATGGAAGCGCGCGATTGTCCAGACGTGTAATCTTGTGATCATCACAGACTCGACGCCGCGCCACAAAACCTTCGAAAAGGATCAATGAGCAAATGTTAACCTTGCGCGCAGTTATGTTTACTACCTCGAAACCCGAGTCGAGCAGCTCGAGAACCTGCTCAGCGCCAATAACATCACCTTCCCCCCGGCCGAAAATCTCGAATTATGTTCTCGAATAGGCACCGACACCGCCAGTATCAACTCCGCCACCGAAACAGGTTATTCCGGACCGTCAGAAGCCGGCGACCGCAGGCCTCAGAGTCAGGCAGTGGAATCGCTTAAGAAAAAGTCGGGCCAATCAGGGTTCCTCAACATCGTGAGCCCCTCGAAACCTCGGTCTTTGGCATCCGCGTCCGGTGTCTCGTTCGCGCGGGTCGTTTATGCTGCAGTTCAGTATTCATCCTCTGGTCAACCGAATCCGAATGATCCAAGGAATCCTCGGCAACCAAGCGGCAATGGGGCATCGCTGCGCGATTCGTTTTTCGGCCTTCACACCAGGCCGTCTATTAAGCCTGCAACTTTCCCCAGTAAAGAAGTTGGCTTGCGGCTTGTGAGGCTATACTTTGAACACTCGAACCCTCAGATCCCAATTCTGCACAGGGGAGAGTTTATGCAGACATTTGAACGTATATATGCTACTCAGGATCCGGCCCGAGGCTCGCGAGAGCTGTATTTATTGAATATGGTTTTCGCCATCGGTTGTGGTGTCATTGTTGGTGAGCCCGTGAAATCTGACTCATCTGGTGATGCCGGTACGGACAACAAAAGTCGATGTGAGCCGGAAGAGTATCACGCGAGCGCAATCGTGCACCTAGAATCGTGTTTAAGCAACAGTGGAGGAGGGTTAGAAGTTTTGCAAGCCGTGCTTCTTCTGGCCAATTTTGCTCTGCTTCGACCTGTTCCCCCTGGCCTCTGGTATGTGCTGATTGATCGTATGTGGTATGTGAACTCACCTGACTGACACGGACCAGGTACATTATCGGTGTTGCTGTTCGACTTGCAGTTGATCTCGGTCTGCACTATGAGGATGATAGGGAAATTGATTCCTTACCTAACGAAAGTGAACAGACTGATGGTGCTAGTTCCCGAGAGAACGGAGCCCAAACCCGTGGAAAGAAGTTATGGGTTCGAGATATGAGGCGCCGTTTATGGTGGTGCACATACTCTCTAGATCGTCTGGTTAGCACATGCGTTGGAAGACCATTCGGCGTCAGCGATCAGGTCATCACAACTGAGTTTCCGTCCTTGTTGGACGACGACTATATTACGCCGACCGGGCTCCTAGATCCACCATCAGATCAGCTTCAACCCAGCTACAAGCATGTTGCCCATCATTACTTCCGACTGAGGCTGCTGCAATCGGAAATTCTGCAAGTGTTGCAGTATAATCAAGCTCAGATTGCCAAGGCAGGTGTGCAGGGCAAGTTCCCGGATATGCACATTCACCTCCCGTCGCCCTTCCTGGTGCAGTTCGACTCGTTCCGTTCATGGCGCATAGATATCGATCGAAGGTTGTATCAGTGGAAGACGTCGGCTCCATCAAGACAAGAGACGGGCGTCATGTTTTCGACTGAGTTCCTTGAGCTGAATTACTGGCAGGCGATCATCATGCTCTATCGTCAGAGCCTCAGCGTTCCCGCCATGTTTGAAGGCGAGTATAATTCATCAAATGAGGTTAACAGCCCAACGGCGTTCCAAGCAGAGCTTCGTGAAGACGAGGACCGAATCTACCTGAAAGTTGCAGAGGCAGGCCAAAAGATTCTTCGCATATATAGACAACTCCATCTCAGTGGGTTGGTGAGCTACACCTATCTTTCCACCCATCACCTGTTCATGGCAGGAATCTCGTACCTTTATGCTATTTGGCACTCGCCCATCGTACGAAGTCGCCTGGTAAGCTTTGACGGAATCCAGAGTCCTCGGAGAAATGAGCTAATAGTGGATCTAGAGCATGGATGAAGTGGACTTTACTATCCTCGCTGCCAAATCGGTTCTCACAGATATGATCGACAAGTGCCCTCCCGCCGAGACGTGCCGAGATGCGTTCGATCGAACAGCCAAGGCCACCATTAAGATGGCCTCTTCAACAGGCGGTTTCGGTGCCCCGACGGCCCGAAGACAACGATCTGCGTGGAACACACCGCCCGACTCATCGAAAGGCTCGGCGCAAGTACGTCACCGGCCGCAGGGCTCAGATCAGGCGTCTTATCAGATTGATTTGTCGCTGTCCGACTCACTCTCCTCTCCTACGTTGTCTGTTGCAGGCGACGGGAATGCACAGCCATCGCCCCCGATGGCACGATCAGCAGAGGGATATTTGCTCAAATCGCGAAGTCGAGGTGGACCAAGCCCTACAGATTCTGGCCATAAACAAGAGGGATCCCCTATAGAATCAGGAATGGTTCCTTCGCCTATTCCTCGACGAGTGACATCCCAGCCCAATGGCGGAGGATCCTATGGTGGACAACAGCAACAATTCAACGGACAGGACTACCCAGATGCTCAAACGATGGAGTTCCTCCAGAATTTGGGCGCGTCTTCGAACGGGGACTTTACCGCCATGGACCAGTCCCAGCTCGATATGGGTCTAAGCATGAACTGGGAGGGCCTTCACCACGACTTTAGCGAGGCGCCACAGATGAACCCCTTTGACACATTCTTCTTTGGTGGTCCCCAAGGAGGAGGCGGCCAAGACGGCGGCATGAACATGTAAGAAGATGTTTGTTGGATCAGTTTCTGTCTTTATTGCCGGCGCGTTGGCTTGCTTTCTTCCTTACCTGCAGACGCGGGTCTGCTCAGTGAAATGGGTGGGGTGGCTCTTTATGGCATTTGGTTATGTTTCAGTACATCAGAAGGCCAGGGTGCCTTTCTGTTTTGAGGGTACAAAAGTAGATGTTGATATTGGAAGACGTGGAGAAAATTCAAGAATAAGTTTACTATCATGGTGAGTTATGAAGGTATAGAGCAACTGGGTAGATATGTGATATCATGAAATAGGCATGCCGCTGATAGAAAAGGTGAAATGCGAGGTTATGAGTTGATGTTGCCAATCTTTTGTCTATATACAGGTAGTTTGTGTAGAGACTATCCGGGTATCTATCGAAATGATAGCCTCGATTCGAAGGATTTGACGCTCAATCTGACCTTTTTTCTTCTCTTCTGCTTCTTTTGTGCATATTACTCGGTCTTTCCAATGTACATCGTAGTAAATCCTTTCTCATCCATTCAATTCAATACTCCCATCGATCTATGCATCCAACGTCCAAAATATGTCGTAAAGTCGTAATTAAAACAAACTGTAGAAATAAAATACGCAAATTGTCGTCACTATCCTCCACTATCGGTCTCGGCTGTATCGTCTGCTCTCCCTCCTAGGGGAGTAATCTCTCGGGGAGTAATCCCTTCGGTACCCTTCTCCCATCAACGGCTCTCGACGATATCGGTCTTGACTCTGCCGACGTGATCGTCGTGGGGGAGAAACACTGTGCTCCTCCTCAACAACAATCTCGTTATCCGAGGAAATAGTCGATTCTTGAACGAAGCGCGGCGCCGGCGGATCAACGATGATTCGCTCTCCACGACTATCACTGACAAGAGGCGATGTTCGTCTTCGACTCCTATCCCTCGAATTCACCGTCGTGCGCGATCTCGTCCTCTTGGATCTAGACGTAGCTCTACTCCGCGATCTATTCCTCGTTCTTCGGTCCCTTCTGCTCCGGAAACTTAGATATGTCGACGTATCGCCCGTAACGGTACTCATAGGACCGCCAGAGACAACAGTCGATGCGCCATCGACTGTTCTCACGACTGGGCCGCGGTGCAGGAGCATGTAGATGATGTACAGCAGGAGGAGAAAGCCAGCGACGGAGCCGAGAACGATACCGGCTACGACACCGGGAGCGAGGGAGTTATCGGTGTTTTTGTAGGCTGTTGGTACAGCGGTGAAGGAGCTGCTCGAGTCGTCGTTCTGGCGGACGGAGAGGGAATTGTGCCCTGAGGGTATTGTTGACGATGGTGGAAGGGCTGGCATTTTGGTGGTTGATATGTTTTGATATTAGGTTTACTATATGTTTGGAAATAGCATGGCAGCAGATCGTAAGAGCAAAAAGGTATAGCTCTTAGGATTGAGAGAGTTTAGAGATGAAAAAATTAATGAGGTTGTTGGAGATGGGACAACACGACACAACCCGGCATTTCCATCCATTAAAGACGCTGCACGTCCCCCCAGCCACGTCCTTTTTCTAATTAAGCGTCATGGCCCTGCTCGCGTGTAATAGAAATTTAGACGCGAAGCATCAGTCACATAAAACATCTAATATAAACCAAGTGTTATTCAACTGTGTTTTTCCTCAACTTGTGTTTATCCTACTGTGTTGTCTTGCGACCTGATCTAATCTATTACTAACCCGCCGAGCCAGCCTCGGTCCGCTAACATCATGGATTGAGGCCACTTGTTCAGTTGGATCTTAAGGTTCAAGGCAGCAGCTGTATGATCTGCTGAGACCTAATATTAAGGTTATTGTGTTTTTTTTTTGGCGTAGTGTATGACGCCTAATGTTGTGTTAAAAGAAAAACACTCTTATTGTATTATCTTGCTTATATACCTTTGGCTTCACTTTTTGTGCTGCTAGATTGGTATTTTGATATTGAAATCTAATATAAAAACATTTCAAGTATTTATAGTTCATCATTCCAATACCTCAACTCCCGATATATTGATATCGGCATGTTTGTGGATGGTACATAACAGTCTTATTGAAACGAAGACTGCTCTCGATTTCAGCCAATGTGTGCCTATCTAACCAGTAGCTAGCTGTCTTTCCATAACCATCTTTACACTTTCTAAATGTTATTTAATGACACGCAGCAACAACAGTCTCCCGTTGCTCCGTGTGAACTCGTTGTTTTTCATACGACATCTACATTACGGTTTCTCCGGTGCCGAGGCAACATCTTTAAAACAACATTATACTTGTTTTTATGGCTAGTCAGATACAAAGCCATCTATCACTACTATCGGCCATATGCAGCCTCGAATAGTCCTTTCCTTTGGTACGCCTATACATGGAAATCATCCCAAGACGTGGTCGCATAACCGGAAATGCTCCTTCCAGCCCGACCGTTCTATATTTTTACAAGTGTTGACCAGGAGAGAAATTTTATCCCAATACAAGAGAATAAACTAATAGTGTTCCGAAACGCCCAGTGTCGTTTCGGGTAATCAAGGAATCCGCATCAAACGCTCCGTCAAAGTTCATAACAGTAAAAACAAGGAAAGGGTACATAGCATGAATCAAGGCGTTTAAGCCTTGACTTGTAGTTTGGGTGGAAGAGGAGGTAGCGCACAGGTTGGTGGTGGCACTGGTGGAGGCCCTTCGCCCAGGTGAGGCATGCTCCTTCGGTTGAAAAGGCTCTTCCCGTTCATATCAGGCCTCAAAAGAGGGTTGCTCGCTGATGCGGGAATTGGAGGCAGAGGCACTGTGGGTGGAGGCGCAGGTAGAGGCAGCGACTCTGGCGCCATCGGGGGTGGAAGCTCGCCTGAAGCGCTATACTGAGATGCCCGGTCAGACATCACTGACTGAATACTCGCCCGTCTTTGTGACCGAGCCTTGGCTGACATGCTGTCACCTCGTGCATCGCTATACGTATCCAGGGAGGCCCGGCGACGGGCTGCCTCATCGGCTCCACCAAGAAAAGATCGCGAACGTGTTCTTTGTTCCAGGCTGGGCCGAGTTGAGCTGGGAACATTACGTCCCAAGGCACTGGGATTTTCCGACTTGCGCCATTGCCTCAGGTCTGATTGTCTGCGCGAGCTCCCTGGGCGGCTGATCTCGATGGCTGGTTCTTCTATTGGCACCAGGCTCGAACGTCGTGATGTCACTTCATATGAAGTGGGAATATTTGGCAGAGACGGCAGATCATCTTCTGCCGGAATGGTTGGCTGAGTTTCGTCTCCGTGCCGTGTCACTGGCCGTTCATGGATGTCCTCCATTGGCGACGGTTGGTCAGCTACCATGGATAAAGGCCGCGCGATTGGTAAAGTCGTTGGTGGTGCTCGGCGACCCAAAGATCGCACCTCCAGTGTACCTGACGGAGGAGCCATGCCAAATTCCTGGGCCATAGACTTTGCGTATGAATATCTTCGGTTCGACGAATTGGGTACACTGAAGTTAGGTGTTGGTGCCTTCAAATCAGCTGCACCAGATCCATAGCTAGATTGCGGTCGCAGATTGATGGGTCCGCCTTGCAGTTCGACAAAGGGGGTGAGAACTTGCATAGATTGTCTTCGGTCCAGGATAGCTGCAGCGTTAGGCCTAGGCTTCGGCTCTGGCGAAACCTTTGCCTCCTCTAGCGACGACTTATGCTCAATAGGTGCAGGGAAATTATCGACGGTTGGTGAAGACGCCGGTGAGGATCCTGCAGACGTTACGACCGTCCGTTGGCCGGATGATATGAACGAAAGGCGGTTCGAATTTTCTCGCAAGCTTTCAAGTTGCCTGCCATCATGCGATACGAAGCTATTTGTCGTCGAAATATCATCAAGGGGTTGATCGACCGTAGGCTCAGGGTCGACAACACTTGTTACTGAGCGGTTGATCTGTGTCTGACTTTGCCATTGTAGATTCAGGGGAGGCAGAAAGCTGTCGGGGCTTTGAGGGCTCTGAGAGCTTGAGCTTGCTATGCGTGATAACCGATTAGGGTCTCGGACTACCAAAGTCCTTTGGCTAGGTTTCTCTCGAAGTGGTGCAACTTCGTCCTCGGCCTTTGGTTTGCCTGTCTCGGTAAGTGTCTTCTTACCCCCCAGTGCTTCGATTTCACGGCGCAATGTTGAGATCCAGCCTTCCATATCCTCGGCAGTTTCAAATACCATGAGGAAGTTTGAGGCATGGCGTCGTTCAGTAGCCCGGAAATTCCATCGCGAGAATAAAGATCGAGAGTCTGATGCTGTTGTTCCATCAGACTCTGCAGCTGCAGAGACCTGAATTACCCAATGGCGGCCAGGGATCACATCGCTTGCAAATGCTGCAGAATCTTTGCCGAGGTGCAATATTCTTTCAGGCAACCGGTCGAAGGGTCCTTCTGCTGCATATTGCAGCAAATATCCGGATGTCACAAGCACGTAAATCTTGTTAATCCACTCAAACTTTGGGAAATGCCCGGAGGTATTGCGACGATGCTTCTTCTTAACCTTGGCCTTCTCGGTAGGAGCACCTTCAGCATCTGGTGCTTCGGCATTTTCGTCACGCAGTGTGCTAGCTCGCCGCTCATGCATGCGTAGAATAGCTTCAGGTGCCAGTGATGTAGCTGGTAATGTCATGTGTTTGACAGCCTGTGGAAATGCTTTAAATAAAGGTGGAGGATGCCATGTCGAAAGTGGCCCACGCGCAGGTTTGCCAGACCCCTGGGCTCTAACAAGGCCAACAGGTCGTGGTTGAGCTGGTGGGCTTTGCTGGCTTTCAAACATGGTAGCTAAAGGGCGCGGGCTGCGAGGGGATGAGGGCATATCGTCGAACACTGCATCGGGCTGGGCTGGAAAATAAGAGTTCGTTTCAGGGAGTGATGTACGGCTTCCAAAGGATGATGGCATTTCAGGACTGGCCAAGTGCGCCTTTGATCGACTGAATAAACTTCGCAGTCCTAACCTCGACTCTCTTCTGCTTGCCTTTTCAGCTCTCAAAGGCACACGGTTCTCCTCAGCTGCCATTGTGTCAATATCCGGAGGACGAGTTCTTCGTGCTGGCGCATGATGGCTCTGAAGCGCTTCTAGAGTACCACTCTGGGTCATGAAAGAATCTCTGAAAGACATATTGGCGAAATACAAAAGGCGCGGTAAGTTTAATGGCTTGGCAATGCGTTATAGTCAGCAAGCTAAACGGTAGGCGTCGGTGTAGAAAGCGTCTGCTGGTGATATGCAGAACAGAGCGGCATAGGTAGGGTACCGTGCTGCTCAAATGCAGGCGGTAACTCGAACACCTTTGTATGACAGAACTTGGGGATGATCCTGGGACAAAGTCTCGTTTAAGAATTGCGCGGCATGTATTCGTGCGTTTAAAATGTGTAACCCAGACCGAGGCTGACCGGAGGTGGGATGTGAAGAAATGCGGGTTCCCGTCTTGGATGCCGTAGATCGCAGCTCAGTCAAAAAGTTCCGTCTGATATGGCGCAGATATCAACTCATACAGTAAGAGGCCCGGTATAACGTTAACAACTTGTTGCCCAGAACAGAAAGTAGAAGTAGTTGCAGGACGTTGGTGGTGGCGAAAGTATAGTTTAGGTAGTGAGCAACAAAGAGTGACGATTGAAGAGAGCGATTCGGGTCAATGAGCGAGAGTGAAGCCGAAGCCAACGAGACAGACTGTATATGAAATAGCGAGCGACGAGGCAAAGAGAAACGGTTGAGCTAGAAAAGAGACGCGTAGACAAACAAAACAGAAGAGAACAACAAAGACGTATTTTGGGTTGTCAAGAAGAAGAAGAAGAAGCGACAGCGGTTGTAGAAGGGGAGGGGGTGGGAATGGGAGAAACTTGTAAGCCAGCACAACCACAAGCAAAACGCAAGTGCCATGAAGTACCTACCCTGCCCTCTCTGGCCTCTTGCACCAAATGGTGTGGTACTGTGTGGTCTGCACGAACTGGGGAAGGTCCTCCTGGACTTGGACTGGGACTGCCTTATGGGGATCCAATGGTAAGCTAAGCCCACCTCAGGCACGAAGACAAGAGCCATGCAAGGGAGGGGGAGCCCCGAGGCCAGAATTACACAAGTCCAGGATAAGAAAATGGAGGACACGATAAACTTTTCCTAATTGGGCGTCCTTAAAGGGAAACATTGAACTCTAGTGAGTTACTCGACATCATATCTCAAGCCTCATTCTATGCAATCGTAGTAATGGCTGGCTGGTTCGCTCAAGATGCCTCATAAAGCAAGCGCCCAGTACACATCGTATCGAACTGTTGAAAAGCACACACTCTTATTACAGGAACATCAAAGGCACGAACGACGCAATTCGATGGGTCCAGAGATGCAGGTACATACAGTACAGTAGCAAGCCCACAACCACCCATACAGACAACAAGTCAGCGAACGACATGACCTTCGAACATGGGCATCGATAGTGGGACCGTTCTTGAGGAGGAACATAAACAGGGACGACAAAGGCCACTCAGCGAGGCGAGCAGAGGACACAAGAGGAGACAGGGGCAGGGGAACCCTTGTCAACCCGCAAAACGGCCGTCAGGGATAATCCCGCTAGTAAGTTGGTGTTTAACTTTGGCAGTCCAGGAATCACATTCACTGAGCCCAGTCCAGATTCATGATCCTCAGCATTGTTTTTCTTCATTACCGAATATCCAAACGGATATTGAGAAAAGGCCCCAAGAGTCTGGAATACGAATAAAATAAACTTACAGTTTGTGAGACTCGATGCTCGGACCCAGTTCAACGGCTTACCCGTTGAACTATGGGCCTTTCTGGTAAGAGCACAACGGGGAATGACGGTTTTCATACGTGTGTTACTCGAGAACAGATTTACACACACGCAACGTCTGCAAAAGAAGTGGGTGTGATGCTACTAAGTGTCAATTTTATTGGCCCAAGAACATCGACGCAGCTTTAATCGCGACACGATGCGACTCTGCTAAGCCTTCAAACTCGATCAATTACTGTATCTCAAGTTACAATGATGTTCAGTGCACGTTATTTGTGGATAATGTGGATAGAGAAACTTTGTTTTGTCCCAAATAAAGAACAGTTTTACAACAGACCTGTGTTGTTCATCGGCAATTTGATCTCATCATCACTAGTACCGATGTATGTGAGTCGAGTCTTGTAAGCTCCTATGAAGATGGAGCATACAAGTCCTCCGTCTGACCGATTATCATCAACATACAGTCATCATGCCGCTTACAAAAAAGACTCAATTCCTTTGCCACAAACTTGTCTCTGTGCTTAAACCCTGTGAACTTGGGGTTTCCAACGACTCCATCCGGGATCAGGGGCTGAGAAGCCGGTCCTAGCGTGACAGTGGACTGGTCACGATCTCATGAGGGAAGAAGAGACGGGCCTCAGTCTTGCTGCCTCGGAATTATAATAATAAGAAATGCCTAGCTATATCATAGGTGAGTAGTTATTTCCCATTATTAGAGTGTTCTCGTCTGTACATCAGAACAATTTAGCAAAGCGTACTCGGTACACTACGAACTTGACTTTATCTCCCTCCCGTCCCTTGAGGGTTGAAACTCTAACAGCGCGATATCGCTTCGAGGAGAAATCCTCATGTGACTCTTGCTCTCAATCCGGTAATCCTTGCTGTTTGTACTCTGCAGTCTGCAGCCAATGACAGTAGAAGCCGCCGTGTCGCAGGTCCCGGCACACTTTTCGGAAATTCTGGTAGAAACGGTGAACTCTGCCGCTCGGCTGATCACGATCTTTTTGATATGCCGATCACATTGACTGCCATATCACATATCAGCATTTCTTTTTATCACAAATGTGTCAATCAACACTAGCACAAGCCATTACGCATGAGAATCTCTAGGAGCTCAAATTGATGAAGATTTTTGCTCTCATATTGGTTGTGTGTGGCCCCAGCTTTATCGCTGCCAGACCAGTGTCTCATAACGATAAAAGACGGGGATCGGTTCCTCTAGCCAAAACGTCCGATTGATATCCCACTTTCTTAGTCCTTTACGACCCGGAACGGAAATACAAGGGTTGAATCATTCACTAACAAGCCTCGCCCAGCTGAAGAACATGGCTGTTGTTTCGGGACTGGGGGTCAGGTTGTTGAAAACAAGCGATTCCGCTGTTGTTCAACTGCCTCGAGCACCCCTGGACCCCTTACATTTTCAAGATGCCTTTTTGGAATGACTCAAATCTCAAGCCAAATTGCAATTGAAGAACCCAATGGCTGATGCAAGTCTTGCACGTGAGGAACAGTTGGTGCACTCATTTTGCTGGGTCTGTCTTGTCCTTCGAATGACAAGCGCCAGCAATTAACAGATGCATAGATATGACGCTCAAGAGGCGGTAGCTTCGCAAAGCTGACCATTGCTGTGAAGTAATAAGCGAGCTTCTTCCTCACCGATCCTTCTACTGTGTACCACAGCATCTGTTGTTCAACACAATTCTGTACGACTGAACCAACTGTTCTAGGATGAGTGCGGTTCCGCTCGCAGCCAGTCACTTCACGAGTTAATTTTGCTTTTCTCGGCGGCTTTTGTCAGCAATATCACACCAAAGTGAGTCGTCATCAGAATTGTCATCCACAGCCCAGCAAATGGGGCTATCGATCGAATACGATAGCGATACCTCAGATGGACACACGGCGCTAACCTCTTGGTTCTTTGATTTCAAGCCATTATGCAGGAGCGTGGATAATTGGAACCAGGAGATGCATTTTGTTTTGCTTTTGTTGTGTTCCTGCAGTAGTGGGCTCGACTAGGCTTGATATTGTCTGGCTCAAATGCCAACTTCTCTGCTTAGCTCACCTCAAAAACAACCAAGAAAGTTGCATTGAGTAAGACAGTCCCATCTATTCAAATCTGAAGGGCGATTCTCCCTACTTCTGGCGGCCCGGCCCCTTGACCAATTAATCAATCTGGAGGCCATGTCTCAGCTTCATCCAGCCAACTTGTCCAAGAACCAAGATCTATCTGATGCGGCGAAGGACTGACATAAACAATCTCTCGACCAGCAACAAGACACGTCGAGTCCAATTTCCCACCAAAACTCGGGAGCAATTAACATCAGGGATCTGGTGGTTTTAGCGCCGGAAGCCACGGTAGTTGACGCTAATATTAGCCACGAGACAAGGGCTTTTGGCACAGACAATACCGCCAGTCTGGCTGGACCATACTAGCCGACCGGCGAAAAAAACAAGGACGATACAGCGGAATTACCTTGATTGTGAGGCCGGCATGGATAGCCTGGCGGATCGACATTGCGAACCGATATACCGGTTTACGAATCTTAGGTGGCTTGTTTTACTACAGCAAGACGAGATGAAGATGCCCAACATGTTTGACTTTTTTCAGCAAGTAAACAGCCGATTAGCTTCTGTCTTAAAAATACACAAGTCCCCGCGGGATCTAGATCCGTCTTGTACCGGGTTATCCATCTTCAGGGGACCCTGTAGGACAAGGTACCACTGGGAGAAAAGACGGCGACGTGTAATTCAGAGGCTGGGATGAAAGTTATTTCCTGACCTGGAATAGTTACATATTAGGCATCCTTTTTTCTTTAAAGTTCGTGAGTTATTGTAGACGAGATGAAATCTCAAGATAGCATCAATGCTTGTACAGAGGAAGCGGTCAAAAGTTTTGTCTCGCCCCCCGGCTCGTGACAAGGGACCCTAGTAAAGTCAGAAAAAGCAAAAAAGGCAGCATGAGACTTCCTGACCTATAGACCTTCTGTAACCCCTCTGTAAGCTGTTAAG
>NJCR01001237.1:6786-44964 GCA_002234235.1 Fusarium hostae
CCTTGGAGCGGGGAGAACTACAGGAGGACGTGCCAGCGGACGGAAGACGCAACCCAGCATTCGGAGACGAAGGAGTCAATGGGAGCTGCTTAATAGCGACGAGGAGATTCTTCCTTCCATAGTAGTAAGAGGAGACATAGATAGCTGCTCTTAATAGAATTGGCCTTATTCTATAGGTATCGAAAATAATACTTTGTTTTGACGGCCTAATGCGAACTGTTCTAATAGGCCGGCTTGGTCCGGTTGCTTCTGCAGAGATCTGGGCTTGTTAAGAGAGCCGGCTTCACCGCCTTTTCTCAAAGGTATTTATGGGTCTACGAAATTTAGCCCAATCAGGTGTTACAAAAAGTCATGCCCCCCTAAGGATCATGCCCGCGTATCAATTCGTCATGCCCCCCTATCAATTGCCTTGATTTTATCCGGTATGGTGTTTTCCCATCACGACCAATATGTAGTTGTTCGATCTTCCTATATACTAGCCGCTTATTTAGGATAGCACATGCACATACGAAGTGACGGCATAGAGTTAGTTATCTCTTTAGAACCCAGATATCGTCTTTGATGCATTTTAATGGGCTTTGATCCAGTATTGATTGATTGTTGACTAAACTTCTATATAACACCAGCCTCAAGGAGGCGCAACAGTGAGGTCAGAGGTTCTGATCTGAAAGCTATGCGTACCAGAAATATATAAAGGTAGGCTGAACATCAGGCTAAAAGGAGGTGCCCTTGATGCCGAGTGGCTAATTTAATAAAACCTTCTCTATTCCACAAAAGGTGGTCTCTCGGTTCGAAAGAGATAAAACCTGATAAGTATCCTCAGCACTAGATGGCCGACTAGCCAACTATAATTATATATATCTCATAGATGTTACAGGCGAGCAACATACTGAGGGAAATGTATCCGACCTGTATGTGGTACAAGGGACGGATCTGATATAAATACGCCTGATATTATAAATGCTTAGATAGTAGAGGAATGCGCTCATGCGTGTCAAAGCTACCGTAATTCTGTCTGGAGATATAATTAAACAAACTCAGATATAGAGATATGTATCGTTCTCAAGTAGAGAGTAGACGAATCAAAGAACCGCAAGGAATAAGAATATACTTTGGCAGCCAAGACAGCTGATTTGAACATGGATTTTCGTTTTTCTTTCTACGCAGGGCTTGCAAAAGAACCCTTGAATCTTAAATTACAAGTGCCAGGGCTTAACTGTAAGAAGGGATGATGAAAGATGTATGTATACTACCTCCAGCTTCTGTCTTGAGAAACCGCTACAAAAACAAAACACCAATCGCCACTCTAATCCATCCAATCATTATCGGCAACGTTGTCCCTTATCTTTCCTACTTTCAGTGGTATCATCAAAGTCCATATTAATATGCAAACAATCTCCATAAAATTCCATTGTCACTAGTATATATAAGCCTTGAAATCGAGATTCAACATAAACTGGATAGTGTTAGCCCGAAGAATGTAGGCTGGGTATAACTAGAATGAGCTTGCTTCTAAGATAATCCTTCTACCACTCCCACTCTGAAACTCTAAAACCTTTCTATCTTTACATAAAGGAGGTAACGTAGTCTGACTTGGGCAACATCATAGCAAATGTACTCATTGTAATGCAGTTTTGTATTTTTGACTCCAGCCTCTGAAAGCTTAGCTTTAGGATTGGGCTGTATGAATATTAGCACTATCAAACTTAGGTGACCCAGGCAAATGCAAGATATAAACTTACCATCTCAACGCCCTTGAGACTCGGGTGAACAATTCCAGCGTCGACCCATCTTCTGGGACCAATTTTACCTTGACCCCATGTACTGTGCATGCCGTTCTTCTTGGCCTTAATGCCGGCGTTGTAGTCAGCTTCTATGAGGGTCTGCATAGCACCAAGCGCAGCTTCACAAAGAATAAGCAATGCCTCGCCACCAGTGTTCATTGAGTAACAGTAACCAGCCGACTTGGAAGAGCAATCGGCGAGATAGATACCCTTTCCGAACATGTATCCTGATACGGGAGCTTCAGGAGGTCCAATGCGGAGACCCTGGCTTAGGATGCCAGCGAAATTTGTGGATCGTGAACCGTGCCAGAGAAGACGCCGATTAGAGGGAATCTTGGAGAACTCAGAGTTATCAAATCTCTTACGCTCGCCCAGCCTCTCGATACGGAAGATGTCCTTGATAGTGTAAGTCATCTTATGGGCAGCGCCACCTGAGTTGTTGAGATACTTCATGAGATAGCCAAATTCACTGCTCTTGTCGTCGAGACGCGTCATCTCTGCAAGTCCAAGACCCTGGAACTGGCGGTTAAGAGGATGGATACTATCTCTCGTCTTGCGGTCGATCTTCATCAGGTCGGCGGCAACCTGCATGTCAGGTAAACTCTGGAGAAGTTCTATTTCTCTTTTGAGGAGGTTCTCGTCACGGATGATGGGAGGTTGCTTTCGACCAAACGCGTGTGGAATGAACGAATAGTAGGTGTTAGAAAGGTGTTCAGTCGCTTCAGCGATTCCCATGTTCCACTTTGACGATGCAAGGGTTGGGTCGTCAATCAAGGCAGCGAGGTCCTTGAGCTGCTTGAAACCGCTAGTGATAGTTCTCTTGCTCAGCTTGCCTATAGGTAGTTTGTTGGCGTCGTACTTGAGGGCAGAAATTGTATTGCTGAAGCATTGCTGATTAAAGATGAGCTCCATCAACTCCTTGACGGGCTTCTCGAGTGAGCATTCAGGAGGGGAAACCTCATGTTCCTGTTCGCCCGCCACCTTCTTGACAGCCTTGTTTCCACTCTTTTCACCCTTATAATCAGAATGGGGACTGTATCTACGCTCGAGAAAGACGTACTTGCCAGGCTTAGCGCTATCCGTACGATTATTCCACGCAAGACCTGACTTGTCTTTAAACTTCTTATGGAACTGCTTGATAGCGTCGGTAACCGTTCCATTTCCAAGGATAGCATACGCACCAACTTCACCGACACGGCCCCAACGTGTCCACGTCTTGAAGTGAGATGACTCAGGATCCTTCAACACTTGAATCTTGTAAAATTTGTTTTTATTTGCTGAGGAGACGGTCTGGTTGAGTGAGGCGTCATAGATGATACCAGTTTTAGGATCGACATAGACCTTGTAGGTCCCAAGTGTGCAGTGTTCATCCAAAGGAATAACAACATCCTTTTTCTTGATCGACTTATTCTTAGGAACGTCATTCTTGGGCCTACCGCGATCTCCAACATTGCGATTCGTACCTGGTTTAGCGGTAACATCGGAAGTATTCGTTAGGTCGGAATTTATCTTGACGCCGTCTTTAACTCTGACTCTCGTTTTTGTCTTTTCCGGGCTCTTCTCCCTGATACTGTCTGTCTCAGATTCATCTGTGGACTCACTCGATTTCTGTATGTTGTTCTCCCACAAATAAGCATCGGTCAACCAGTCTTTGCGATTTGATGGATGGTCGATGAGCCATCCTAGCTTCATAATAGAAACTTTGTTGTCCTCTGCAGTTAAGATCTTACCAGTGCGTGATTTATAACTGGCTTCAGTAGAAACAAGATAATCAGCCTCAGCAACTTTTGCAGTATATTTCCCACCATTTTCGGAAATCAGGTTCTTTAGTATGTCCCTCTTGTATGTTCCATCCTGGCTGACAAATATGCCAGTTATGGCAATAGTGCAGCCGCGAAAAGGTAGTTTAGCTTTACCTGCCATGGATTATATAACAACTTAGGTAATTAGGTTATTACTTATTGTAATTAACTTTGAACCGGAAAGGCTACCTTTTAAGGTATTTTTAAACTAATACCAAGTTACTATACAAAGAATAGTAAGAAGTTATAGGTTTAATTAAAAAGAAATTAGTTGTAATTCCTGGCTATATCTAATAAAGAGATATGGCTTTATTAAGAGGTAACTTAATATAGACATATTTTAATTGCGAAATATATACTAAGTAGATTACGCACACTCTCGGGCCATCCCTAATTTCTACAATCTCTTACTATCAGGTGCTATCGCCCCCAGGGCTGTTCTGTGTGATAGGTCTGGACCCAGAAGGGCTACTGAAGATGCTCTATTAGTCCTTGGCGTAGGCGAACATCTAACGGCCTGAACAGGGGCATGGAAGTTATTAGAGCAGGCTAATTCCATAGTTAGAGACGAAGGGGCATCCTATCTCAGTGTTAATTAATCAAAATCTAAAATAACACTCTGCGTATTCTTGTTTCGGTGAATCCACATGTGGATCTCAAATCATGGGTATAAGTAAATAAAGTACGTGCCTAACAATAGTCATCGGTCTATCGAGGCATTTCTAGTTAATGTTAGGCCACAATGGCCAGCAGCAGTTTTTCTCGCATTGTGCAGCCGACTTCTTTGCCATTCAGAGATAAACAATATTATGCTGTTTAGAGGTTTACTTTCATTACTACCGTCCATCACCTTTAAGGTAATGCATTTATCCCCCAAGGTTTGGTGCCTTTTATAATGTTTTAAAAGTCCCATATCTGCATTTCGCCATTTTTAGCTTTCTTAATAGATATCTTATATCTTTTCTTCAGATAAGCATCACCACATGTCACAATTGACGTGATTTGTCAGATGTCACATTGCTTTTCCAGGGCATTTATTCTCGGCAGCATTAGTAATGGTCTTCATAAATTAACACAAAGGTGAAGAATAGCCATCGTTGAGTGGGTACATATAACCGTTTATGTAGATCAAGCATATCCAATCCTATTTAAGGACACATACATTCGTACAAGTTTGTCGCCTGTGCCATGCTGGAGACTGATCTCTCTGCATACACGGCAATGAAAAACCGTACGAAGGCACCAAAAACAGGAAGAGTAAGCAAAGCAGTTCCAAACAGCCGATATGGACTCAGATCACGACAGGCTCCCCCAAGCACCCCCGAAGCCACAAGTAATAGACCTCCTGGACGGGGGACGGCCAATTTTGAGCCTCAATCTGAGAACATAACCGGGAACTGTGCTATGGAAGATACCTCCAAACAGGCCGTTGTAGAGCTGATGAAGATTATCCGAAACCAAGACTATCTCCGACAGCTTCTGTCTTCCCTAAACTATAACTATAAGGAAAGCCCTCTAAGCGAACTCAGCAACGAAGACATTCGTAACGGTTTCTCTAAGCTTAGGGATATTGCTCGTTCGATCTATAAGCTTGAATCGTCTGATGAACTGCCGAACTGTAGAACCTCGTGCAGGAAGGAGCACTCCACAGAATACTATTCGTCTATTCCTCACGAATTTGTGAGAAAGCCGCACCCTGTCATTAATAGAGAGGATCTTGTCGCAAAGGAGTTAGAACTTCTAACTATCTTGTCGTACATGAAGGACATGGGCGAGGATATCACTATCGGCGATGAGGAAGTCATTGTTCTGAGTAGGAATGAGAACGAGTTTCTCCACGTGGAGAGATATTTCAATCAGTCTCACAGTGATGGATACAGGAACTACGAAGTGAAAGATATCTTCCGTATCAAGCGTCGGGGCGAGGCTGAGCGGTTTAAAAGCTTCCAATCCTCTAATAGCACTTCCAAAAGCCGTCTTCTTTGGCATGGCTCACCAGTCACCAGCTATGGAGGAATCCTTAGCCACGGCCTTCGAGTTGCACCTGTCGGAGACCCCCAATCAGGTGACCTGTTATGCAAAGGCATTCATTTTGCCGACATGTCTTGCGTGTCGACCGAGCACTGTCACTCCGATAGCACAGGTGGTGAGGCTTTTCTTCTCTGTGAAGTTGAGGTTGGGGAATCTCCCTTGGAAATGTTTAGTTCGAGTCTTAAAACTGGTAACGTTACCAATAAGAGCAATAAGTATAGTACGTTTATCCGCGGTCGAACAGGTCCCACCCAGTGGATCGACGCCGCCGACATTCATGAGAGTCTCATAGGCATTGAAATGGTAATTATTTGTTTTCCCCGTTATTTCCCCCGATACCGAACATTGCTTCTAATACTTGATATCATTCAGCCTGATCCAACATGTGATCCTAGTGACACATCCTACCCATATGCACCATCGAACTACAACAAATACATTTGCTATAACGAGTCCCAAATTCAAATTCGCTATCTTGTCCGTATTCAGTTCTAGAGACGGCTGTTTTATTGTACATCTGCAACGGATCTTCCTGGATGTATTCTTTCATCTATGGAACGTGACTTTCAATACTAGAGGTCGTACTGTGGCCGCCTTTATGCTTTGTAAAATAGATCTTTCTCGTACCCTACGACAGCCCATCAGGATGAGACACTTATATGTCGCCAGGCCCGTATAGCTTCCCAAGAGGCGAGTATCCATCGGTCTGGTAGGACTTCTCAACTACCAAATGAGCTATCTTCCTTACTGTAAGTGTAGTGAGAAAGAAGATTAGGGTATATTACAAGAGGGACCTGCATGATATTGGATCAATATCCGTATAGATTAAGGGGTGTCCATGATATTTCTTACGGCTGCTGGCTTTGAATTTGGCAAATGATCACCATGTAGTTGTATTGCTTCGGGGTTGTCATGGGGTAGTGACCTACACTCCTTACATATACCGTCTTATTGAATGACTTTAAGCTGCTCCTAATAGAATGACTTTTAGTTTTCACTGTTACAATAAGCCACGTAGGTGTAGGCTAATACTTTCTCGGCACTGCATCTGCTTCCTTCCCCACTGCTACTTTTGACGACGACTCACCATATCAGCGTGAAATGTACTATTCCTTGTCATCCTTGATCGCTACTATCTGGCGTGTTGCTCATCCACGCCAGGTGTATTTGTCAGTGACTATAACCATCAGTCCCTTGAGCCTCAACTCTGTAATCATCTTTTTCCGAACCGCAGCATCGGGATATACCGGTGCTGACACCTTAGTAAGGCTTTTCGCCGATACTGTATGCATATTAGCGAATGCAGGGTACAGATTCGTTTCTGAGGGACTTGCATGTTACTCGGCTTCTGGTAGCGGGCGACGACCCAGGAGACGCCGTGGCTGTCCTTGGAGACAGCCATGCCAATTTTGGTGGTGTGCTTCCAGACGCACTGGGTGTAATGACCAAAATGCAGGTAGTTGGAGGCCGAGATGGCCTCACCGTTGTATTGGCTGTTCTCGGCGAGGAAGGTCTTGGCGGAAACAGAGTAAGGGCTATCAGTAGTACCCATATAGAGGTTCTCACCGTGGTTGCCTTTAGAATCCTGGAGAAAGCGTATGGAAGCAAGGTGATTGGCCCACTGCTGGGCACCCGCGGCGAGTGAGTCATCCCAAGAAAGAGGGCCGTTGCCCACGGCTTTACGGGCGTCGTTGTGGAGGTTAACGGCCTCTTGTTGATCGGTAGAGAGACCATAGCTGGGACCAAAGCCGGAAACAGAATCCCGGTTAGGGGCTTGTTTTGGCCTCTTGACGGGCTGGACGTTAATAGACTGGGCATAGATGGCAGTGGTGATGTATTCCCGAGAGATGTCAGGCTGCTTCTCAAAGTTAGACGTCTTAGGCTGAGAAACGCAGGTAGTCTGGGGAGCATCACTTCCACCACCGATAACATAGTGAGTGACGTACTCGGACTTTGTAACAATCTCATAATGCTTGTTGTCATTCTGCAACTTGCCGTTGTGGGGAACGGCCATAGCGCCAGCAGCAACCAGAGAAGCAATGTAGCCTGAGGAGCGCATCTTTTTGAGTGTTGATCTTATTAATGGCAAAGTGAATTGGGGCAAAAATTCATACCTTTAAGGAAACGGAGGGGATGATGAGTAGAAGATCACTAGTTGAACCCTCGACAGGTGGACGAATGGTTGGTTTGTAGAGCAAGGATTGATGATAGGCCTGATTAAATCTGAACGGGAAATGAACTAGAAGATACGGGATAGATTTAATGCTATTCTTAGTCGTCCCAATGCGGTATAGAACCATGAAGTCTTGTAGCATAAAGGTTCTATATATACCTTTCTTCACATGTTCTAAAGTAGAGTAGACGATTCTAGCTCAATACCCTTGAACCAAAGTGCAACGGTATCAGTGATAAGTACCTGGATCTTTGCTTTCTGGTTGTTTGTAAACTTTCCACATGGAATCAAGTTTCCATGGATGGCATTGGGATGGAAAGTCTCATCAAATTCTTAGAGAACACCTTGTCTGACCCTAACCAGGGTGTGGCAAGTAATGCGGATCCTATGTCCCTATTAGGTATGTTACAAGGTGAATCCAGGAGGCCAGTTGGCGGTAGATACTCCGCAATATGGTCTATGATTATTATGTAAAGCACGACTGAGAATAATTTAGGTATGGTTTCCACTCTGGTACCGGTTCTTGCCACTTCGATAATCTATATCATTTTGTTCCTCGTCCTCCGTACTTCGAATCGGCGTTTCTATGCGCCTCGAACATGCATAGGCACTCTGCAGGAGTAGTAGGTTGCAGGACGGCATTAGCATCTTGAACATGAATCCTAACCATTTCCCAGCGAACGAAGTCCCGAGCTGCCGAATGGATTCTTCTGTTCGATAAGGGCTTTTTGGAAAGTACCGGATGCCTATGCCCTCCGGCGCCAAAGTCTAGATTCATACCTGTTTATCAGATTCCTTCGTGTTTGTTGCGCCATCTGCTTTGTTACGCTCTGCGCTACCTGGCCAGTTCTCCTTCCACTCAATGCCACAGGCGGCAATGGGAAAACGCAACTTGAGGTCCTTTCCTACAGCAATATTAATATTGAAGACTCAGCCAAGAGAAACAGATTGTACGCACATTGCTTTGTGGCCTGGGTCGTATATGCCTTCGTGATGTACGCCATTATGCGCGAATTCTTTTTCTACGTCAACCTGCGGCAAGCCTTTCTGTTGGCCCCACAGTATGCTAAGCGTATCTCGTCCCGGACTGTCTTGTTTACTTCAGTACCCAAGGAGTGTCTCGATGAGGACTGCATCCGTAGCCTCTTCAAAGGCTCGGCCAAGAAGATTTGGATCGCTGGCGACACCAAGAAGCTAGACAGGATCATCCAAGAGCGTGACGACGTGGCTATGAAGCTTGAGAAAGGAGAAATCAAGTGGATCAGACTGTGTAACAAGGAGCTCATCAAGTATGAAACGAAAATAGACAAGGAGGCCGAAAAAACAGCCACCAACACATCCGACCCTGAATCTGGAAACCTCGTTACCGGCTGTAGTCACGAGCACAAGCGACCTACCCACCGCACAGGCCCTTTTGGGCTGATCGGCGAGAAAGTCGACACCATCCAATGGTGCCGAGAAAAGCTCGAGGTCCTCGTCCCCGAAGCCCACATCGCTCAGAGTAACTGGCGCACTGGTAAATATGAGAAACACCCTGCTTTTTTCGTCGAATTTTCTACTCAATACGATGCGCAAGTTGCTTTTCAAACCTCTACACACCACCGCCCCCTTCAATTGTCTCCTCGATTCATCGGCATAAAGCCAAACGAAGTTATCTGGAAGAGCCTTAGCTATTCATGGTGGCAGCTTGCAATACGCCGATATGTCACCTACACTGCCATTACTGGTCTTGTTGTATTTTGGGCTCTTCCTGTGACTATTGTTGGTATCATTGCGCAGGTAGATACCATCAAGTCGCTGCCAGGCCTAACCTGGATACAGAATACTCCACAGGTAAATTCGGCAGGCGTCTTTCTCTCTATCGTTGTGTTAATCCGACCGTTTAGGTTATCCTTGGCGCTATTTCTGGCTTGTTACCTTCCATCGTGCTATCTGTTCTGATGTCGTCGGTGCCAGTGTTCATACGTACCTGTGCCAGGTGGTCTGGCTGTGTTTCAACATCGCAAGCTGAGCTCTTCACCCAGAAGGCTTACTTCATTTTCCAAGTCCTCCAAGTATTCCTAGTCCAGACGCTTTCTAACGGTTTCATTTCATCTCTTGTGACAATCCTTCAGAATCCCAACAACGTCTTTGGCATGCTCTCAACTTCAATCCCTACCGCTTCCAACTTTTACATTTCGTTTTTCATTGTTCAAGGTCTCACCATCGCAACCGGCGTATTGACTCAGATTTTCGGGTTCATCATGTCTACCCTCTCGTCTAGATTCAGCAACAAGACACCTCGAATGATGTACTACAAGTGGACGGCACTCAGTACTCTCTCTTGGGGAAGCCTCATGCCCATTTACACCAACATGGCTGTCATTAGTGAGAAGCAAAGTAGGTATTACGGCTGACCTCAGCTAACCTTCCTTCAGGCATTATTTACTCTGTTATTGCCCCCTTTCTTCTATTCTGGTCAACTATCAGCATGGGTTTGTTCTATCTCGCGTACCGTTACAATGTACTGTATGTCGCAGACACCGATGTCGACACCCGTGGTTTGATCTATCCTCAGGCTCTGAAACAGCTCTTACTTGGTGTTTACGTAGCCGAGATGTGCCTCGTTGGAATGTTCATCGTTTCCAAAGCCGCGGGACCTGCTGTTCTGATGATTATGTTTCTTACTCTTACCATCCTATGCCACGTCTCCCTCGTCAAGGCTCTCGACCCTCTCCTTTACACTCTTCCTCTTTCTCAGTTCGAAAGAGATCCAATTGACCAAACCCAGCAGAGGAAGCCAGAGGATGTACAGGTACATAATGGCGCAAGAGCCACCTCGGGAGGGCCGGGCAAGAGCAAAGACGTATCTACAGCTACAGTCGGGGACCATAATAAGGCTCACTTCGTCTCTGATTGGCTCAGGTCCCGAATCTTCATCGACTACGCGGCCGTGGCGCAGTTGGTGCATCACGACCTCAAAGACCCGGAATACCCTGAGGATGCTAAGTCGCATGCTTATTATCCGCCCTCCGCCACAAGTCAGGCTCCATATCTGTGGGTACCTGGGGACGATTCAGACATCTCAAACAACGAAGTTGTTGACACGGGGAATATTACCTCCATTTCGAACAAGGGCTGTCACCTAAACAGGAGGAACAGTATAGAGTGGGAAACCGATAGTCCAAGGCCTCCTGACTGGCGCGAAAAGATTATGTATTAAGAAGAAGAGTGAAACAAGTTCAATAAAGGCAAAACCTATCTCAGTCACCCGGGCTCTGCAACTTTCACGTAGTCGCTAGGCAGAATGAATCATTCGAACTTACAGTCTGAGAAGAAGGGTTATATTCAGAGTGTAGTGAGAGCCTTACAACTTAGGTGATTGATGCGCCGTTTATGGTTCCCGTCATCGTTCAAGTTGAATATTACATGAAGTAGTTAATAAGACAGGGTTTTCGTCCATATATTTATTTTTCCTGCGCGTCACTTTGCTTGTATTTTCCTTTTTCCTCTGGAATACGAGGCAGTATGCGTGCCGCCCTTCGTATTGATAGACCGCATAAGCATTCTGAGTCTCAAGGTCCGTATATGATCGCAAGTGGCTCCGGACTTTCGCATAAGACCGAGATGCGATATGTAGCCGGCACACGAGATCTTGCGAAGATAAGGATCTTGCAGACGGCTCATACTTTGCCAGAGATAACTTATTCGAATACAGATAGAGGTTACGCTACATTCTTTAGAGCCCCCTTCAATGGCCTTGGCATAAAACCAGTTTGGCGTTTATAATTGGCAACAAGGCTTACCGATAGCACACGACGGACTAATGATGCCTGTCAGGCAATTGGGCCTACAACTAAAATATCCTCTTCTCAAACAAAGATGGATTATTCAAGACGATTACGATAATCTAGTTTACAATTCTAAAGTTCTGTAGGAAGACTATTTTGCGCTTCAGAACTCGTTTACAAGTAATACACCTGGCTCATAATTTGAGCATTATATCACTGCCTAGTAGTTTTATTCAATGGTGGGTTAACCTACCATCTCAACAGAGCATTCTCAACGCCAGTGGTGCGCTCTGGGTTCAGGTCAAATGGGAAATTGGAAAGGGAAAAGGACAGTGGTTTCAATGGACTTAGCAAGGACCGCACGGACTAACGCGACGCGAGAACGGGCCCCGTTTCGCGTTTGCCGTTAAGAGTCAAAAACAGGACGGGCCCCGTTCCTGCCGTGAATAGTTGAGTAGTAGGATAAGATAGGGTGCCGAATAACTGAACGGACACACTCCACTCAACCCAACTAGCTGCTACTAGTTCTCTCTCGATCGGGATTGAGTATCCAAGCCTTCTTAGTCTTAGTGTGCATGACTTACCACCCTTGCAGTAGAAGCTTGTTTTATTACACGGTATATGCAAAGCAATATATAAACCCAAAATATCGTATCCTATTCAACGCGTCATACTGACATCACGACTTTGTTTTCCCCCTTCGTCCAACTTCTGAATACAATATTTCCCATTGATCTCCCCTCCTCGTTATTGTTGTTCTGCTCCTTTGTTGTCTTGAGAGACCTGCACCATTCAACGCTTTTTCTTGAAAATGCTGTCCCCCCCAAATCAGTCTCGCTGTTGCAACTGCAAGCGTGACTTCAGTACAGAGGAAAGTCTTTCACAGCATCCTGAAGACAGCCCAGCACATTCACGCAAAACATCCCAAAAGCGTACAGAATGCGACATGTGCACAAGGACCTTCCACAGCAACGCTGCGCTGAAACAGCACAAAAGCTCGATTCGACACCAGCCGTTATGCCACATCAAATTTATAGCAAGTGGTAAATGCAAGAAAACATTTGATTGCCCGTCGGCGCAGCTGCATCATTTGGAAAGCGGAACTTGTCCATCAAAGATAGGAAAGGCACAGTTAAATGCAGCCATTGAAAAGAACGACGTAAGAGGGATCATCACAACCCAAGGCTCAAGCATGCGACTTTTGGAGGACAACGTGTCTGAGACTTCGACATCGTCAACGACCAGTCCGCTGCTGACTCCTATGTCGACGGAATTCTTTGGATCCTATCCATCGCCAATGCGAAGTCCGATTTCAGATATTTTGGATATTTCAGATCTCACTGAAGTAATTAGCCAGCGACTGGGTGTTGTATGTGGGTTTACACGATGTCCCCTTTGCCCACCCAGACGTACCCGAAAATACGGTCCGAAAGCCCTCCAACAACACTTACCGTCAAGCGTTCATTCCAATATGCTTATAACCATGGCTCGGAGTATACCGAATGCGATGTCGTTTCATTGTCCATTGGCCCTGACGAAGAAAAGCAGTACAAGGAAACCCCCAAAAAGCTTCTCGACCGTGAGCGGTTTGGCACAGCATATTCAGAGTAGTGCTTGCTATGGAGGTAAAGAAACATTGCGTAGCGCGGTAGAGTATCTGCAGAGTGAGATGAAGGCCTTGAATCTGGGTGGGCTCAAACTCCTGAATTAAAGTTTGAATTTCTATATGTCTGGATTGTTTGTTCATTGGGCGATCGAAGGTCTCAGACTGACTCACTTGTCTCGTCTGAATTGCTTTAAATTAAGCACAGGAGTGGATATATCGCTTATTAGTAGTAACTCCAGGTACAAGACTGTGCTGGTCTCGATGTTCTTTTGTGTATCTTCCTTTGTTCCTATCAACTGGCTCAATCATGACCGATGTGGGCAATGATGGTTGAAATCACATGCAGAACATTGCATTTCTTTATTCGGAGTGATGTCAGAATTGGTGCCCTCTTTAATTGACGCGTATTATACTCAAGTTATGAGCTTCAAGCTCGAGGAGATAACGCCCTATGTATCACTACTGCTTGATCGTGACCTCTTGATCCTAATCGACGAAGCCATGAGTTCGGCACTGCCAAGTCACTATCTCTTCAGTTACCTCTATCTCATTCTTTCGGGCCTCTTTGGACTTTGCCTCAAAGGCTCATGTGGCCTCTTGAACGGCAAGCCTGGGGACCATCAGCCTAGTGCCTCATGTTTCTTATCGACGACCCACTTGAAAGACTATCGATAAGAATCAATTCCGAAAGAAAGCGATGAATACCCTTGAGCCTCTGCGACTGGGAGAGGCTCTGGTGTCAATAATATGATTCTTGCTCCGTTCAGGAGCTCTAAGTCGGTGGATCTCGTATTTAGCGAAGATCATGCCACTGAACGGACCCAGGTTACTTGCATTGGTGGCGGGCAATAGTATTGTCATAGCCAGGATGTGCATGTCGATACCAACCTAGACATATCCTCACTATCTTCATTCATGGTATGCAGATCTGACGCTCTATTGAAGCAAGTCACTATTATGACAGGTTGCGACTCATCTTCCTCCCCTGAGACTGTCGGTTGATTTAGGACCCGACTGAATCCGCATTCGAATCCAGGAGGAAGGTCCGTCACTTTATGTTTCTTCCAGCAACGTGTGTTGATCAAATCACTGTAAATGGTGATTGGAACCAGTAAGCTTATATCTTGCGCATGGTCATGATGTGAGTGTGATTCTGCCAGTAAGGTTGGCCGGATGTAACGTTTGCCACAGGGCCGGTGCATTAAATCCAATGTGAGAACATATACAGAATCGAAGGTATGCGTTAGCATGATAGCTGCTGCATTTCTTCTACACTTTAACCACAAGCCGTCACCTGGAACCCTTTGAAGAAGGAAGGTGGTATGCGGGCTCCGTGCCTGCTGATCTGTGCATCCATAGTCGGTGAGGAGAAGGCCAATGTTCTCTAGCATCTCTGTCATAGGATCACATGAGCGAGCAGCTGGGGGTTTTGGTGATTGTTGATCAGCTGGCTTTCGTCTATGACTTGACTTACCGCGCAGGAAAGGAGGAGGAGGAAGGCCGTTTTTGTGGGGTAGAACAGAAGTTTCCATTTTGGGTATCAGGGGTTTACTTTGGCCAAGTGGTTGAATGAATGATGCCGGCGGGTAGCTTGGCTTCCAGATGCTATGTCCTTCGCTCGTTGGCGGTGAAGCGTCTTTGAAAAGATTGAAATGCATAACTATAGTTGCAGGAATCAGGTCAACTACTTTGAAAGTTGTATCTTGAAAAACCGAGGCAATGCATCTTATATAGATTAGGTATCCCTGGTAAAGTAGGTATTGTGCTTGGCTGTATAGGGCGACACCTGATTATTCTGATAGAGCAACATCCAAGGTTGGTTACTCCAAAAATACGAGGATTATTATGTGAGAAACTCACACTTCAGAAATAGGTGTCGCTACCCTTGAAGATTTTAAGATTCTGATTCTACGCCAACTCGTACTGATATGTCTATTACTCCAGTCCATAATTCCAACGTTCTTTACCTTCTATAATGAGGTGATGTGAATGGAGGTATCTAGCCATTGAAGACTGGTATAACATGACGTGGCTGTAAGAATACTATCCTTAAGCCACGTGTACAATATTTTAATGATATTACAGGCCACAAGGGCTCCTAATGTTAAATCCCGCCACAGAATAGGTATCTTTGCCAGAGCAGAAAATGATCAAAGCTGTTTAATTGGGTGTCTCAGCTTTTTAACATGTAGAAAATTGAAACCTGGTTTTGTTGATCCAAGCGGATTGGCCACTCATAGAAGTACATGATTTAACATTCGCAGCCCTTGTGGCCTGTACTGCAGGTGCTCAATACTGTATGTATTATAGCTAAGAAGTGACCATGGTTTTCAAAGAAAGGAAAAACAGCACAATGCCCAATCACAAGGTAATTCAAGACTCTCTATTTCTATCGCTGCGGCCTTTCATTAAAGTATGTGACGTCACAGGTATGGTAGCGGATGTGTTTATTTTCACTAATAAAGAATAGTCGACATGAACCCCGTGACTAGCCTAATTTGACGAATAGTAAGACGCAGACACCTTTTGGTAGCCGTCGTCAAAGAAGTCTCAGAGGAGCCTGCAGTCTTTGACTGACACCTCTAATACTTGTGATTTATTCAGCTACCTGCGCCACAGGGCGATCGCACCCAAGTACACTGACTGACAGATCTGTCTGGAAAGGCCAATTATTCTCATATTCCGTGCGCAGCCCGTTGGGCAAGTGATCGGAAGGCAACCTTTCCACTTGGAAGCGGCATTTTTGTGGTTTCTTTGCGAGAATTTGAGACGCCAATCAAGGAAGAAGAAGACAGGTCGACACTCAGCACGGCACTGAACCAGGACCAATGACCATCGGAATAGCCAGAAAAGACAAATCAAAGATCACTTGCTACAACTGTGGCAAGAAAGGACACTACGAACGAGAATGTAAGAATCCCGTTGAAACTAACCAATGTACACGACCCATTCCTAGGCAAAGGAGAAACCCTCGAAAGATACTATCCGAAACTGGAACCAGAACAACGACCCCCATTCTGGGGCACTTAGCCCAAGTGCCCACCGGACACAGACAAACCAAAGAAGAAGAAAACGAACAAAGAAGAATCAGATACGCAAATAACGCAAGGAAACCACCTAAAGAATGGAAACCAGTACCGACAGCGGATAAACCATTCAAAAGCAACGACAAGGTCATCGCTATGGTTAAAAGGGGAAAGGTTGTTAACCCTAACCCGGACAACGGACCAATTACCAAAAACATATTGTCACAAACCTTCAAGGATATAGGACCAGCACTCAAAACAGAAGAAACAACAGTCGCACCTAATCCTTACCCGACAGTGGATGAGATCCCTGTAAAAGTCACCATGAGACGACCAAACCGACACTACAACGGCCCCAATCACCTGCACGCTTGCAGAGTCCAAAGGGAATTCGACACCATGAACATCAAACGCAGAGACGAACAAACAATTTGGAATGCTGAGATCAAACCACGATACGACGAATTCGACAACCGTGTCTGGACCAGCAAACATCAAAAGTACGTGGAACTCGCCAGAGAACGAGCAATCACGGAACGAGACGACAGCATCTACATCCGAGCCTACACAAAAGAAATACTAGAAGATCCTACAACCCCAGAAGAACGCATTCAGGCCGAAAGGGACCTAAGGAGGTACCCTGATCACCCCAATCACTGTTGTTTGTATTGCGCAGTAGTGCTGGGTGAAAATGTATTTTTTTTTTTTTTTTGAAACTTAGTTATTTCTTATTGAGCTGAGAGTTATTCTCAGGTTTATATGTCTAGATAATTGTATCTAGGACTTTAAAATTTAAATCTAGGACTTTCAGACTAACAGTCTGAATCCTGAAGGGAAGGGGGATTCCCGGATTTTTCCAACAATCACAAGTAGATAGCATGGGTATCATGTACACGAACTACTGCTCACGATACTGGCAAGACAAAATAACAAACGACTGTTTCCCAGTACAAGTCCCAGAACGCAGAGAACAGAAACCCTATCTAATTATCGACACAATCTGGTACCAAGTCACCAAGAGATACAGAGGATCTCAAGTAGGTAAACTAGAAGTTCACACGGAAACACGAGAACGAGCTCTAGCACACATCCAGAACCCCAAACTCGTTACAGAATGGAGACAACAAGTCCAAAACGAAATCGACATAGAAGAACAAGAAAAACTCGACAGGGAACACGAGGAAATCCAACAGGACATCCAAGAATTGGAAAGGGAATGCGAACAGGAGAACGCAGAATACGAAAAAGACATCTTCGAACAACTAAGCAAAGAACAACTACAACGAACCTTGGAAGCAGCAGCTACCGAAAAAGGAAGACCCCTGACAACACAAGAAAAGGAAGACATCATCCTAGACCACGAGATACGAAAGATGGAAACTGCCTATCAACTAGAACTAGCAACCAGAAATGAATACCCCGACGACATCAACTGTGCCAAAGGCGAATGCAGCATGGACCACCCATGGGGAAAAGGCACACGCCATCTGTAACAGAGCGACAAATAGGCGAAAAAGCAGAGGAAAGACTCCCGAAAATGGCTCTACGAATGGCTACAAAAGGAAATCAACGAACCTGCTTAGAACTGAAAGTCAGAATCAAGGGCAAGTGGCCAAACGCACTTGTAGACAGCGGAGCCGACATGAACTTCATTTCCCCTGAAACGTTAATGAATTGAGGCTACCATGGAGAGACAAGAAAGACCCACATACAGTACATGACGGACAAGGAGAAACCTACCTCTACGAGAACGGAAACATCACCAGAGAGATTGATCACCTCAAGGTATTCGTCAACGGAAGAAATCAAGGAATCAACTTCGACATCATCCCAGTATTGAAACACGATATAGTACTCGGATATCCAAGGCTATTACGCTACAACCCACAATTCAACTGGAGAACTGGCCAGGTGGACTGCGAAGACCACCCTTCAGATGATGAAAACGATTCAGGCTACGACGACACGAGATCTCAAACTTCGACTGATGAGAGCAGCGAAGACAGGCGCGACAAAGCATCGCCCATTCCAGAAGGAACACGACACAAATACCGCAAAGGCAGAAATAAACGCATCGGACGAACGATAGCAACTCTCAAAGGACAATTCAGACAATTGAACCAAGACATCAAACAAATGAAACAGATTGCCGCAAAGGAATCTGCTGAACGACTCAAGTACATACCACCGGAATATCGTATTTATGAGAAACTATTTCAAGAGGAACTAGACACTAAGTTACCTCAACACATGGACTACGACATCGAAATCGTATTGAAAGATGGAAAGAACCCGAAACTCTTCCCTATCTATAACCTATTCCGAGATGAGCTTGACACGCTCAGGGAATGGATAAACGACATGCTACGGAAAGGATACATCAGACCGTCAAGATCCTCAGCAGGATACCCGGTCATGTTCGTACCAAAACCCAACTCCAACAAGTTAAGACTTGTAGTGGATTATCGGCAACTCAACGAGATCACAGAAAAAGATAGGACACCATTACCCCTGATCAACGAACTCAAGGATCCACTATTCAACAAAAAATGGTTCACCGCGATCGATCTCAAATCCGCTTACAACCTCATCCGCATAAATGAAGGAGACGAATGGAAAGCAGCCTTTCGAACAAAATACGGATTATTCGAATATTTGGTTATGCCTTTTGGATTAACCAACGCACCTGCAGTATTCCAACGCATTATCACGAATGTACTTCGAGAGTACCTTGACATCTTTGTAGTCTGCTACCTAGACGACATCCTCATCTTCTCTGACACAGACGAAGAGCACACAGAACACGTCCACAAGGTTTTAAAAGCACTACAAGACGCCAACATACTCGTCGAACCGACCAAAAGTCATTTATATCAATCCAAAATAACTTAACTAGGGCACGAAAACTCACACAATGAGATAAGGATGGACAACCGAAAAATCGCCGCAGTAGCAGAATGGAAACCACCGACATCGGTAAAAGAAACACAATCCTTCCTAGGCAAGTTGAACTCGAGACCGATGCTTCTGACTTCGCCCTGGGAGGACAAATAGGACAACGGGACGACGATGGGATGCTACATCCAATTGCCTTCTACTCCCACAAGATGCACGGAGCAGAACTCAACTACCCCATCTACGACAAAGAATTCCTAGCTATTGTCAACTGCTTCAAGGAATTTCAACACTATCTTAGAGGCAGCAAACACCAAGTCAAAAGTGTCCACAGACCACAAGAATATCGCCTTCTTTGCTACCACACAAGAATTGAACCGACGATAATTACGCTACGCCGAATACCTTTGCGAAGACTGCCCGAACCCTACCCTAACGCAGAGTCCAAGTCAGATGTTGACGGAGACCCGGCGCCAGACCCAGTTGCATCTGTTGCCGTTGGATGATACTCGTCCTCCTCGGAGTCATCCTGTACTTCTCGCCTCCGCTTTCGCGGAGGTTCCGGTATGATTTCGGGCGACTTGTACAGTCTCAAGTCCTCGTCTTCAAGATCATGATTCGGGACCGCCTTGCCCTTGCCAGGCTTCCTTTTGTCCGAACTGGGCGCTTTTATGGCTACTCCCTGTCCAGCATCGGCGCGGTTTGGACGGCGTGTCCGCTTCTTGGCCTCGTTAAATACCTCTTCCGCCTTATTGTCGAGTAGCTTCTTGGTTAGATTTGGGAAGTTCTCGCCATAGTTGAAGAAGAGTTCCTCGCCAGCCTGAATATCACGCATCGCAGTGAACTTGATCCGGTATTCACCATTGACGTAAAGAATCTGAGGCGTGATGTTGCAGCCACACTTGCCGCCGCCTGAATTCCCCGGTGCATGGTTGATGTAACGGCTCAGGTTGCCATATATAGCCGCGTCCACCCATATGCCTTCATTTTCGAGAAGCGTGAAGACGTACGAGCTGTTGAATTCTTCATTGAATACATCACCGCGTCTGGCCTCTCTCCGAACACCTTCATCATGGGCGATGAGCTCTCCAACATACTCGATGACGAAATCACCCTGTGCGATAAATTCAGCCGCGAAAAGCCCGTAGCCAACTCCCTCTAGCTGGCTTTGACCTAACACGAGGGCCTTGGTAAGACCACGCTGTAAAGAACAGTTCTGGCAGCCGGTTGCGAGGATGAGTTCGTCTTCGGCATTTTCAGGATCAGCCCTCTGCAGAACGCCACAGGTATCGCAGAGATCGGGATCGCATTCGCGGTGCAGCTGCACACAAATACATGGCCTATCCTTTTGTTTCGAAAGACAAGTTTTGCCTTGTGAATGGCAGGCGCAGCCAGTGAATTTGTACGCACAATCCTCCACCGTGCATTCGCAGTACTTCTCGCACAAGTATCCATGTCGGACGCAAATGCATTTTTCCATTGTGCATGGTCCTTCGTGGGAGCAGGGCTCAATCAGCTCACGCCGTTGATGCTCCTGGCTACGTGTGCGATTTTCCCAGTCGCCAATGAACTCCCTTTTGAAGCGATCATACCATGGGACCGTCCTAATTGGAGTCTTGCTGACTGGCTCGCACGGAGGCAGATTGATACCGAGGCACTGATACTCGTGGAAAACATCGCGACAGTCGCGGTCGACAAGGTGGGCCACAATGCAGAAGGGGTCTGTTTGGACGCGACTGTGGTCGGCTGTCACAATCGTGGATCGCATGAGAATGTGCTCTTCCGGCGTCCAAGGCCGCTGCGCAGACTTTACCAAGGAAGTAGCTGATGTTTGGTGACAGCTGCGTTTGCAGGGGTTATGAGGATGCCCGTTGGCGACGTTGGCCTTGTCGGACGGGATGCGTCGTCTTCGCCTGAGGGTATTCGAGAGGCGAGGCAGCATCGAAAGGCAGCGTTTGGTGTTGGAAGCATCATACTCTCCATGCTCGCAAGAATGGCTGAAGCAGAGGAGACAGCCAAGAATACTATAAGTTTCCAAATTGAATTCTGCAGCCTCATATTCATTTCCGTTGAGAGACGGAGAGCTGTCCTTAACCGTCGGTTTGGTGTCCATGATGCTGTCGACAGACTCGTCGAGTAAGAGGACGTCTCGGAGCGTAATATGTTTCATCGAAGATTCGTTTTGAGAGAATACACGATGAAATGCTTCCGTGAACATCTCGACAGCCCTGTCGGACTGAGGGGTACTGGACTCGGCTGGGGGATGGGCGTTGAGGATGTCGGACTTCTGTCGTGGCGTGATCGTATCATCAGATTCCCGATTCGCCACGTACCGGATCAGGGTTGATTTATCACAGTCTGGAAGCCTGAGCCGGTCCAGCCAGCTTTCAAGATAGAGCGAGACAGTCGACGCGACTTCCGAACGCACAGTTACACGCACCTTCTCCTCGCGACTCATGGGATTAAATCCAGATTTGCGGTCGATGTCCTCCAGCTCCTGCAACCAAACGTTGTACTTTGTCTCCTCAGAACTCTCAAGGTCCCTCAGGTGGGGAACAAATGTCAGCATCGTGTTTGGGGTGAGAATATTCTTCTTAATTTCCACGTGGTGAAAGCGATACCGGGGAACACGCTCTTCGTCAGTCTCGATAGGCCTAACCTTATAACGATCCTCACGCTTGTTGCTCTGGGGCCTGGAGTGTTCCTATTTCCAGATGTTAGTATCGATTTATCAAAGTGTATGGTCTCGACTACTTTGAATGTGATTCTCATCGTGTCAACCTCGTCCGCTAACGCAGGTTTGCTGCTGAGGCCGGCAAAGAGATCCTTGCCAGTGAGAACACGGCGCTCCATAGGCTTGGTGGATTCGATGATGTAGGACGTCATGCGTGCATGTCCGTCTTTGATGTCTTGGCAAAATATGGTCAGGGCTTGAACGATGCGATAGACATCCCATTCCGGCTTTTGCGGGCTATGATACACGCGGCCTATATATTGAGTCGCTTCGGGAGAATGATGCCCCGACGACGGCATCGCTTGCTGATGCCCCAGGTTAGGGTATCGCACGCCAGACGTCTTTTCTATGTCTTGGGCATCAACCCATATACCATTTGACGTGGTCGATTTTTGCGCTGACCCAAATTTCGGCTGCGACGGGCGAGATGGCTCAAAGGAATGAGAGCTAGATTGGCCAGGCCGATCCCGAAGCGGACTGATGGGCGTGTGACTAGGACGACCAGCTTCGTCGATCAAGTAAAATCGGACATTTGTTGTCTGTAAACAAGCGGGTTGTGGTGATGGTGATCTTCGTGGAAGAGGGGTTTTATTCCCTCCAGCGCATGAATTGCCCAAGCTCAGGTTGATTACGTCGATTTGTGTCGGAGCAGGAGCAGGAGCAGGAGCTGCATTTCGGATTGAGCTTGGAGCCATGACTGCGGCTCACAACTTTGCAAGGTATTCGAGATTGACCCTCTCCTTCACTCGCAGCTGCCTGCTCCATTCTGCATCGTGAGCGGTCTCGTGGTTGATGGTGTATTGAAAGAAAGACCGACGCAGGCTGCGAACGGAGGTTAGTTAGGGATGGGTCTTGAGAACCCTGAATGGAAAGACGCGTGTGGCAAAATCGAGGGTGGAGGTTCCCACTAATCCAGTATATCTTTCGCAAACAAACCCCCGTGCGATGCAAGCAAATCTAGTTTACGCGAGAGACTTTTGCTGTGTTGTCTGTGAGGCTCGAGATGAAAGTGGATGCCTTTTGATTTAATTTGATTTGATTGTCCTAAGTGGTCGTAGTCGTTTGAACGACTATGTAAAGTGGGGCAAACGGATCAGTGTTGATCCGCGCGGCTTCGGTTGTTCGCCGGACTCCCCGTTATCCGGGCCAACATCACACCAACGTTGACCAGCTGTCCCTAAAATTGCGCTTTTCTATCTCTAACCACTATTTACATTTGTTTGGCGGGCCTATGTGATTCTAGGCTCTCCCGGGCTATGAGATCCTCTATTTCGCGACTGTGTACCTACAGTCTCCCCCCGTAGCTGCACATCAAGATTCGAGACCACGTATTCCGGGTCAAGTGGAACAAGCCTAGCACCTCTAAAAGCCGCTTCGATATTTTCTTCTGTCATAGTGGCCTGAAATGCGTGTTGGGCGTATTCTTGCAAAGAAATTTTATTAACAGCTTGTGAGCCAGAATCTATGAAAGTGCAAATAAATGTGTTCTATATAGTTACTGGAATATTGTATCACGAAGATCGTGGATCACGGTTTCTCCTGGATCAACACTTTGTGATTGGTTCATGCAGGTTAAGGCTGTTTTATGCCATGCCTCGGTAGCCGAATTACGTGTTAGGCTGATGAAATTTATGCACTTATCAGACAATTATAATGGTACAGGGTAGCTGCACATAGAATTATTCTATGATTATAATGTAACCAACTTACCCATGCTATATAGCACGACAATACGATACAATACAATTTATTACGCCAGGAGGCTTGTTTTGGCCGATAGGGTGCTAATAACTGATTGGTACGTACATTGCCTAGTTTTCGTCCTCTCCTCCCCAAGCCCAGTGCTCAGCTTTGTCTATTGAGATCTCGGTCCTGAAATTGCCCAAGGACCTGAGTCAGTTCGACGAACTTGGTTGCCTTGGCGGCTACTTTGCGCTCGTTCAGTATCTTCCGGAGGCTGTTGCGTACTCCGAGTCGTCCTAGTTCCTGGTCCCGGATCCTGACGGCAGCGCAGGAGGACGTGCGATATCGTTTGTCGATTCGATCCGCAGGGGCATCTGTTGCTAAAGATACCTGGTGACTTTCGGTTACAGAGGAAATCCTTAAGGCATATCTTCTCTGTCCGTAGCTGCGTGAGCAGTGCGCTGTGTTTCTTGCTGAGCCTGCATCTTCGTTGCCTTGGATCCCTATGTGCGCAGGAACCCATCTGATCTCGGTGTCTAGACTTTGTGATCAGAGTTTATCGATCTGCTGCGTGATGCTCTTGAGCAGCTATGCGCCAGATTCGCCCTTGGGCTTGGCGGTGGATCGAATGGCGGCTTGGTTGTCAGTGTAGATTAGGACCTTGTTTCTTCTGTTGCCTTTGTATCGACCTTCCTACGCGATCGGGAGAGCCAGACTGATGCCTTGTAGTTCACCTGCGAAGACGGTGGAAATCAAGTCGTGTCGTCTCCCATATTATGCACTGATTGTTTCTTGGGTGGTAGTGCAGACTGCGGCAGCACCGATAGGACCGCCAATGCCGCTGCCGTCTGTGTAAATATGTATGGCGTCTGGTTCACCTTGCGTGATTTGTTCGTGTCTGAGTTGCGTCTCCTCTGTGTTTGTCTCGATGAACGACTGTGGTCCCTGCCACCTTGGAGGTACAATGTAGGGTGCGATTTGCTCTTGTCTCCGGATATCCGGCCCTTGGTGATCTCAGATGGCTTGTTCGATAGCTCTTCTCGGGCTTCTCTTGTTTCTTCTCGCCTCCTCTTCCATGCGTCGGTGCTCTGCTAAGCCGACTCTCCCCAGAGTGTCGACGTTGTGCTTGAAGATCTGCTGGTCGATTGGCAGAAGATATGTTTCCACGTCAAGGGCAGGTATCGACGTTGCTTTGTATGCTCCGCTGATCACCCTAGAAGCTCTGGCCTGTAGGCTTTGAAGCTTGCTCAAAGTTCGCTCTGTGTATTATTTATCCCTGGTCCTCCAGTTTGCATTCGACCAGGCCGAACAAGCATAAATCATCTGCGGCACAGCCACTCCTTCATAGATCTTTCTCATTTCTCTCATTGCCACGCCCCAAGTCGAACCACCGAGGCTGCTAAGGGCATTGACTGTCTTGGTGACCTTGCGTTGTTTCTCGTCTATGTGTTGTTTCCAGGTGAGGAAGGTGTTATGATGAGACCCAGGTATTTGCATGTTTTCTTTGGTTCGATCATGCCACATCTTGTTTGTAGAGGTTCCTCGATGTCTATTCTTGTTCTTGTCCGTGTAAAGTGGGTAAGCTGGAATTTGTCTGGCGCGAAGATAGAGGCACGAGTGGCCGTCCACTGCTCTGTGACAGCCACCTCATCTATGAAGCCGGTTATGGCCGAGTCCTCTAACTGTCCGCACTTTTCGATCAGACCTGCGTTACAGAAGAGGTACAGGATAGGTGACAGATCTGATCCTTGTTGTTCTTCTGTTTCTATGTTGCAGGGTTCAGATGTGAAAGCGTCGATAGATAGCTTCGTGTATCTTGGGCGCAGGAAACTTCCGATCCACTTCACTGTTATTTTATCTATTTATCTCTTCCGTAGATTGTGTAGCAGCCGTGCACGTGAGAAAGTGTCGAGCGCTCCTGACACATCTAGGAGCAACAGGCCTGCCACTTTGCCTGTCTCGGTGTTCCAGCGGTCATATATCTCATCAATGATGAGGTAAAGGGGATGCTCTGCTGATCGCTGTTTCCTTCCATCCCTGTGGGTATTAGGTAGCAGACCATAGGTCTGAGCGATGTAGCTCAGCCTCTTCGCTATTCTGGCTTCACTGATCTTTCCTGTGGTTTTGAGCAGGGCTATCGTCCTGTAAGCTTCTGGTATGGTGTAGTTGTCTCTCCCTGGTTTCCTGAAGACCACCGTCGTTGATTATCGAAAGTGTTTTGAGTGATAGCCAAGCATAAGGGACTGGTTGAAGACCTTGGTGAGATGATCCCTGATCCAGGGCGAGGCGATTTGGAGTACTCTGGTCGTGATGCCGTCCGGCCCTGGAGCCTTAAGTGGGGCTGATTTTATGAAAGCCTCTTCTACTTCCCTTGTCGTTATCGGTGGCATGGTGATGGGAACATAGTAGCTAGCGCTCTCTGTATCGCTAAGCTTTGTGTCGGGAGGTGAGGGAAAGAATGTCTTTCTGAAGAGTTGTGCCATTTCTCTAGGACTGTTCGCTTGTGTCTGTGTAGCTGGATTGACCAGCGTAGGTGTTACATTCGGACCTTGGTTGTGCCTATCTCGGGCCCATTTCGCTATCCGCCAGAGGGATGCTGGTGACTGTGTGGCTTCTGCTACCTTGTCTCAGTGAATCTGTTTAAATGCTTCCTCGATGACCCTACCTTTGTGGTTACGCGCGGTATGATATGCTTCCCATGTCTCTTCATTACAATAGAGGCTGTGTTGCCGACAGAGTCGTTTTGATTCTGCTAAGGCTTCGGTACATGCTTCAGTCCACCCTAGCTTCGACCTAGGTGGTAGAGTCGTCTTCGGTACTGCTTCGTCGCCAGCTGCCATTACTTCTTCTGTATGTCTATCTAGAGCTGTCTTTGCTCTTGGTCTTCGCTGCGGCGGAAGCTTGCGCCGAAGACCGCGGGCAAATGTCTTTTCATCTATAGCTTTTTAATTCTGTGTCGTCTTGGCCGGTAGTTGGACGATTGTTAGGCTTAATGAGGTGACAATAGACAGGTGGTCAGAATCGTGGTCCATGACTGCTGCAACTTCATATTGAATCAGTCTGTCCATAAGGCTGGGCATCGTGAGGCACAAGTCTATGGTTGCTCTTCCGTCGCAGTTGGTGTTGGGTTGTAGACATTATATACCACCGTCTGTTTCTCTTCTTGTGTTCCGAGTGCGAGACCTAGCAGACCCGGTATGGCTGCAGGAAGTACAATGTAGCGATTTGTAACAACCGGAACTGCTGGTACGTCTATCATACGCCAAATTAGTTGTGTGAAGAAGTACCTTTTGTTGTGACCATTTTGATTGACCTTATACCCTTGTCGTGACCCCGCTGCAGCCTTGTGCCACTAGAAGAGATAGGGTAAATGTCCCGCTGGGTGTGCTTAAAATGGATTGAAGGTGGCGTCATTCATAATGAGCGGCAGTAGTGAGTTTGATTGATTCTTTCCTTTGTGTGGGGTATTCCATCCCACAAGTTTTACTTTAGATCACCCAGCGTAATTACTAAGGGCTGCTGTTCCCGAGGCTTAGGCTCGTTAAGACCTTGCCCGGCCTGGGACAACAGCTTATCTTTAGCTGTAAAGTACGCTGTTCAATTCATCTAAACCGAAGTACGCACGAATGGACTCCAACAAACGCCCATACGACTATCTATCCCTCCAGACGCTTCCGCGACTCTGATATCCACTGCCGAAAGAGATCCCCTCCTTGCTTCGTCAGTAGCTCATTCTTTTCCCGCAGGCCCTCGGCCTTGGCTAGGCGATCTTGCTTCGGTAGCTTGGCAATACGCTCGACAACGTCAATCTCATCCTCGCCCCTTTCACGATAGTAGACGTCGTCGCGGCGGAGGAAGCGGTAGGCATTAAGCAGAGCGTCGTCGGCGATAATTGGTGAACCCACGATAAGCGAGGCTGCGATGGTCGAGGAGGCTTTGCTCTCCACATACTCGTGGGAGGCGAAGGCAGGTAGCATCGCAGTGGCCGAGTGCAGCACCTCGTAGAACTCCGGGTAGGGGAGCCCGCGGTGGAACTTGATCCGGTCTTTGGCCTCTTCTGGTACCTTGAGCAGGTCGCCGTTGCCGACAACGTGCAGCTCGATGGCCTGGCCGGTGCTATTGAGCTTGGCGAAGCGCTTGAAAGTGCCCTCGTAGTCACGGTTTGGGCGACGATCAACAACCAGGTCGCCCTGCATGGCAAAGCGGAGCGTCGCCTCGTTCTTTATGGGCGCGGTGGGGATGGTGAAAACGGGCGGAAAAGTGCTGATGGGGACGTCATGCGCTTCCATCTTTGTCGCCCAGTGCTTGACGATGCCTGTCATGTAGTTGGTAACATGGTCACTGAGCGTGATGAAGCGCAGCCGTTTTGCCTTGATCCACGGCTTAACGGCTTGGAAGCGACGGTCGTCCGTCCACTCATTGCCGTGGTGGACCGTTGCAAACAGAATGCTGCTGGTATTGTGGAGAAGATGGGCGAAAGTAGGTTTGAGCTTGGCGTCAATGAGATCGTATTCGCTCGTGACAGACAGCACAATATCCGGCTCGGCAGCGATCTCGCTCTCGAAGTACTGGGGCCGAAACTCATCATCTGTGACCAGCTTGCGGTTGTCGGCGCCCGGGATCAGTTTGTAGATGGAGTCAATCCCGAATCGTTGGGCAGCCAGGAAGACGTTGGATTTGCACTCAGACAGCTGGCCCAGCGCGCTGAGGTAGCTCGCCGATACCTCATCATGGCAGCCTTTGCTCTCTATCACCGACACCTTGACCTTCTTGCTAGCGAAGGGCGAGCCGGGGATCCGGTAGTTGGATGTGGTCAAAAGGGAGAATTGGTAGAAGACCAGCAGAAGGAGAGTGCATGCAGCGACAGTCAGATACCGTGAGGCCGGCCGGGACGACGCACACATGACGAACCCTTGACAAGTTTCAGAGTAGAGAGGCATATAGCTGAAGGATATACGAATGTACGGATGTAATGAATGAACGAACGATTAATCGAATCTGAACTTCAGGATGATAAAGAAACAGGCTGGCGTTATCAGGAAAGGGTTACAGTGCGTGGTAATACGGCGGCTGTCACGGCTGACAAGATCCTGTTACGTGACTGATACTGCGCGTTGGGTGCTACACCAATCCACTAACGAGAGTTACTCACCGAGGAGACTAACGGAACATATACTACTGCAAAAACGAGGCCTTGTACGGAATTGATGGTTACCTTCGCTTTTCCGATGAGGGTAATAATTTCCACATCGTTGCCGTCGGTAAGACTGGCAAATAGACACAGTTGGACCCCCGGGGAGGGTGGGGGGGGACAAAATCTATAAATACTAGGCGTATATGATTTTAAAGCTTCTAGGTAGGTCAAGGACTGCTCTCATCTTTATCATACATGGTAGTCAAGATGTAGTTGCCTGATTTTGACACGTCTGCAGCACGATCAGCGAGGGCCTGGTGACAGATGAATGTGATAGTTACCGGTTTTGGAACCAAGCTTGGACTTGACGTGAACTGAGGCCGGGCATCTCCCGAGAGAGCCACTCACGATGCGCCGCATCAGGATGAGGCTGTATTGAAAACTCACTTGTAAGGAACCCAGTTTGCTGGCGGGTGAGTCTGAACCAGGAAGCTGTTGCCTCAGTACTGGCATCCAATACACTGACCTGAATCGCTTCATTCTACGCCGAGCAGCCGTTTGGTCTGTCGGAGTCTGAGGAGAGTTCTCTCCTTCATCATCGAGCATATCTTCATCTCTTCATCTTCGTCTTGTGGCCAGTTGATTCTTCCATTTTGGCTAGGTGGGATGGATGACACACTAACCGTGGAGGGGTAGGGCGGCTGAAATGAAAAGACTTTTAACACAAAACCAAGAACTATACAGTATTGAGCACTTGCACCTTCCACTCAAACAATATGCTCTTTGTAAAGTCTAGGGCGGGGCCATCTGGGTACATGGCTCTACCTCATAAGCAGATGTTTTGTCAGAAATAGGTCGTCTTACGGGTACGTAAGCAATTCCTGGCTGAGCGAATGAGGTACTTATAAGTACCGCTGCTGCCTGGAGGGGTGCTCAATACTGTAGTTAGGCAAGCACATCAACATAATGCCCTTCCAATATTTCTATATTACTTTCAGTGGGATATCTTAACGCTCAGTGGGTTCTCAAGTTTCAGCTAGCCTTTAAGGCAAAAGAACAATCGGATCCGGAGTTTAGGGTAGCCAAACTGAATTATGAAGGGGCTTTGTATACGCCTCGTTATAGAGAAACACCCTTGGTAGCCAGAGCATACCCAGTTTCTACAAGGAGGGCAAATCTTAACACGATTAGACCTGATGCAGGACAGGGAACATTGACTTCATGCGCTTGTCAGTTGGCGGCTCAGCCGGTTCCAGGCTAAAGCAAAACCAACCAATGTAAGGGTGGCTGGGTAGAATGGATAGCCACAAGGTGCTTGTAAGCATCCCCAAACCCCGCACTCTCCCAAATCCCGTGTATTGCGTTCTACCGGTAAAACCTGGTAAAACGTCAAACTTGGATCTGTCATAGCGACTCAAAGTGTACACAAACAAAAACTTCCAGCTGCATTGAACCCCTAGTGACTTGCCGAGGCTCAGATCTTGCCCATTTATAACTTGGCGACTGAATCAACACCAAAATGCCCAACGAGGATCAGGTTTTCGTCCTCGTCGGCTCCACAGCACGCTTCATACCACAAAGGGACGAGGAGATTCTAGGACCGGCGAACACTAGAAACACTCTTACCAACCCCGAGTGCACCCCAGGCCGGATATCACTCACCTACTGTGGCGTCTGCGGTGTTAGCTGGCTCGTTGGCGAGAAGGGCCCATATGCGGCAGCTAGTCACCCATCACACCATACCCTAGTTCACAACTATTCAGGAGCTAGGCGCTCTCTTGTTGTTTTCATCGATGGTGCCTGCCCAGCAAATGGGCCAGCTGCTCTCCAGGCCTCGGTTGGTGTATATTTCGGGCCCGAATCGCCGAAGAACATTTCTCGCCTTATAGATACGAGCCGCCCAACGAACCAGCTTGCAGAAATCACAGCCGCAGTGGGGGCCATGCGTCAGGTACGCTCTGTAGTTGTGCCAGAACGCCGTATTCTGCTAAAGGGTTCCTCGCCGAGGACTACACCCGATACCCTGAGGGACGCTCGCCGTTTCCGACTCGTTCTGGCAACCGACTCAAGCTACCTGGTTGATTGCGTGTGCGAATACATGCCGCAGTGGACCTTTGACAACATGAACCGAGTTTATTGCAACCGCAGAGGCGAGGTCATCAAGAATAGCGAGGGGTTTAGGATACTGAATGAGGAGACGGAGCTCCTATCCGTGGTCGGTGTTCAAGTGCAGTGGTACCATGTACCACGCGATTTTAACGGTGAGGCAGATGCTTTGGCAAACGCAGCGTTACGAGGGTGAAGTACCATGAGATAACTACCTGGATGTCATCTTTTCTTCCAGCCATGGGAAGGGCCCAAACCGATCAAGGGTACCGAAAAGCAATGAAGCTTCCACGAAAGTACTGAAGACCTTCCTATGAATGGTACTTGAACTATAAGTTTATGGGAAAGCTTTCCTGGACCACTTGAAGCTCCACCGCCAATATATCAAATTTTCATTGAGTACACTGATTCATATGCAAATGTGTGCAGACTAGTCCGCTCAGTATGATAGAGAAAAGAAAACAGCAAAGAACGGTAATAAATCGCATTATGATTAAACATAGGCATACAGAACAGGCCATCTTTACCGCCCGGAAAAATTCGCTGGCTGTCGACGAAACTCATTTCACCAACTGTTGATTAGAATTGCCAAGGAGTTGTTCAGAAACCATAGAATCCCACAGATTATTGAGTTGCTCACTATTATCCAGGTCAGTTCCCAACTTTGTCACAATTGTTCTCAGGGGTTACACTTACGGCTCCCTCTTGGCCATTTTCATACCCCTCTCTCTACAGAAGTACAGGAAGCGATGCATTGTATTTGCTCGTAGAAAGGTTGCCATGACATCCCCTCGAGGCTTGCCATCCGCAGCAAGCTTTCCGGCATCCTTTTTCATAATGATGTGAACGCGAAGTGCTTCGAAATTCCATTCCATCTCCTCAATCTCTGCGAGGATGACATGGAAATCGATCTCGTCCCTAAACAAACCCCATTTCGTGGGTTTCACATCTTTGAGTACTTGGTGTTGGAAACATTGTATGTGTCCTACCCAGGTCCAATACTGTGTGATATCGATATAGCTAGTATACAACCGAGTCTTGACTACAGCAAGCCGCCAATCGTACTTGGTGATGCTGCCTCCACTACATGAGTCTGTGTCGGACCAACCCTCACAGTGGAATTCGTCATGTACGGGGCTTCCAAGTGCAGGCGGCATGTATTTCGGCTTCTTGTTGAGGTGGGTGCTGAATGATGACCTGGGGCCAGGGGCGGGGACCGGCGCTGGCGCTGGTGCTGGTGCTGGATAGCTTGGTGGTACCTGGTTAGGAAGAGTAGAGTGGTTGATGAATGAATCCTCCCGGGGCGTAGTAGGAACAGAGTGCATAGACTTCCGCTTTTGGAGAGGTTTAGGTGTATTGCTAGAGCTGCCGTGACTCAAATCCGCCTTCATGGCTGCCGAAGGACGTCCTCTGTTCTTTAATCCATGTTTACAACGAAGGCTGGTGAGCTTGGAGTCATTATAGAACCTCTCAAGTGTTTGTGGCAAATCGAAGTTGCGACCCTGCGTTTGAATTAGTTCGTGAAGTCGCTGTCGTATCCAATCAACCGGCGATATATCAAGGTTGAATTTTTCGAGCTCTGATATTGTCGCTGATAGGCGAAATAGCGTGGCGTATGACGTTATGCCGCCTATAGCGCCCTGGATGTATCCTTTACCCAATAACTGATAGGGACTGATTGGACCTTTCTCGTGGAATTCGAGAATCTTGATACCGCGATTCATCTCGTGGACAATTTTACGCTTCTGATAACCACTCTTATCCTGTCCGGGACCTGCTTCAATGGCAGCCTGGTGTTCCTCACGCCATCGAGCGAGCTGTGGCTCAATGAGTGTCTTGACGTTAGCCCAGTTGGCCTCCCAATAGGAATGTTCCTTCTTAATCTTGACCAATGGCACTCCAGCCACGCATTCGGGATAGGTGTAAACATTTCCGTCGTTCTTGAGGACCATGTTCTCTCGGGTAATCTCTTCCAGTGGTTTGTCAAGAGGTGATTCAGGTGGCTGCGATGAAGGGTCCAGGGACAGAGATGGTGGAGTTGGTCTTCGCTCGCTGGATGGAGGTTTACGTCTCACATTAGCCGGCGTAAAACCATGAATTATGTGAACTGGATCGGAACCGCGACAGTCTCTGGCAGGGCCAGCGAGCTCTGTTGATGGATGGAGGCTTTCATGAGGACTGCGGCGCAGAACACCTGAAGGGAGCACAGAACGTGGTGCCTCCAGGGGCCTAGGCTGAGGATATATCGGTGTCGGCAAGGGCGAGTCCACGGGGTCAATCATTCGTTCCGGGGCATAATCTGACCTGGGAGCAGTTGTCGGCCGGCTTGGAGAACCAGGGGGGGGTCCATAGGCCCCTCTATGGGACATTTCACGAGGGCGTTCAGCGATTTGGATTGGCGCGACCTCGACAGTCCGTTCTGGGGCCCTCGCAGCGATCAGATCATGGAACCGTTCATGAGGTCGATCTGGAACTTTCTCGGGTTGGTGTTCAGGGCGCCGTTCTTGCTGTAGTGCAGTGGTCCTTGCTGCTTGACGCACAGTCTGTGGTGCAGGTTGAGGCTCAACTGGTCTTTCAGGCTCTTTTTCGGGCTGTCTTTCACTTTGTCTATCCGGTTGTCTTCCAGACGGTGCCTCAGGGGTTTGTAAAGCGGGCTTTGGTGAAGGTGACCGGTAGGGCACAGAAATCTGTTCATCGACTCGCCGAGGTTCTGGTTGACTTGTTTGCTCAGACCTCGGCTGAACTTCAACGGTTTGATGTACTGTTTCTAGGGATCGGTCTACAGAAGTCTCCTGGGCTCCATCCTCCAGCTGCTTCTTCCGTTGTGCCCTCTCCCTCGAGGCCAGTATGTCGATTGTGTCCCCTGAGGAACCATGGCATCCCTGGCAATTCCATTCACAGTTGCCACATTTCTGAAAGAGATCCCCGCCGACAATGATGCAGTCGTCGAAGGCGCCTTGGTTCTTATCGCAAGACAGGCATCTCTTGGCCTGTATCGCCCCCGTCGCTTGAATTATACAAGAGAACCATTTGACCCCCTTCGCCTCAGTTCGCTCGTAAATGCCTGCAAGATGTGTAGTGTTGAAGCGTCGTCCTCGGCGGATCTTGACGGGTCTTCGTATCTCCAAGTCTTGGATACCCACAACCCATTGGTTCCAAGGCTCTATTTGTTCCACGGGTCCAATCACATTGCCATCAGCATCAACAACATCAACGAGGCTCGAGGCTCCCCCATTATCGTGGTGCTCAACGCTTTCCATACGATCCTCGTCTTCTTCTTCTTCTCCTCCTCCTTGTTCTCCTTCAGCTCTGTCCGTTACCACTGCAGTGCCATTTGTAGGCTCTACTGGCGGGGTCGGTCCATTAAAGCCTGAGGATAGCTCTGGCAGCATTTCAGGTAGAACAATGCCTTTTGATTCGGGTCCGAGGTGGTCTTGGGCATCGGGATCCTCTCCTCTCTTTTGTCTAAAGAATCGACGCATTTTGAACTAAATATCATGGAGCGTATCTGTTCTCTTCTGGCGCGACGCGCGGTAGTCCTGCTCAATGCGCTCAAGTCGGCTGGCCTTCTCCTCAAACTCATCCGTAGTGCGAGCCAGTTCAGCTTCGACTTTGGCGATTTCCCTGGCTAGTCGCGATTGAGATTCTTTCAGTTGACTTCGCTGTCCTGTAAGGTCACTGAGTTTCAGTCTGACTTCGTTAATCGAGAGCTGGAAATCCTTCTCAATCTTTTTGTTTTCGGCATCCTTCTTGCTGCGAAGATTAACCCAAAAATTGCGTTCTGTCTCATCCCAGACAGATTTTTGCTCCTTCTTTGCGAGAGAGTCCCAGACATCTTCCACTGTGGCCATCTTTCGAGAAGTTCACAGCACTAAGTGGGTTCTTGCACCGCAGGAACAGAAATCAGCAAATAGTTTACCCAGAATGAAGAGGAGAGAAGCCGATATAGAGAGCTAAGGGGAAGGACCATCGGCTGGAAGTAAGAGTAGATTAAAGAATTCAATTAACGAAGGACTTTGAGTGTAGAGAGCGGATGTGGTGACAAGACTTTGACTCTGATGGTTGTGGAAGTTTAGATGGTGGATCGGGCATAAGAAGCATCAAAACTACCAAGTGCGTCACAGGAGGAAATGGGATTAAAAAGTAAGCACGGATACCACCAGAATATATTTCGAACTTAGGCTTAAAATTAGTATTGCACTTCTATCTACCCCTGAATCCTTGCGCTTGGCCCCTGCACGTTGCGTCAACGCTATGATGTATCACACCCAGAGCACCCGACATCGGCCTTGACGTGATTTCTACGCAAAATCAAATCTCCACCATATTATCGTGGCACTTTGGTGGCCGTCTCTCGCGATGTTGAGGAAGCTGATTTCTTGACGGAGCTTTGCCTGGGGTTGTTCACATAGGATTTCGAGCCAATGGTTGAAGAATTACTGGCATAGGATCGTTGGGTAGCCAATGCCTTCAAAGTTAGCAGGATAAAGAAGACACAAGGCAGCTAATTCGCCAGCTGAGATCAAACCGACAGGGGTAGTCGCTGTTCGACGAGATCAGTACTTGTTTGGCACGAGAGACGCCGTCCATGGTGCCTAGGTGCAGCAGGGCTACCACCCCGGACCTGGCTTTCAGCTCCAGGCTCCACTGCTTGCTCCCGTCAATAGGAAAGCTCGAGTAGAGTTGGATGGCTCTGCCAATTTTCTAGTAAACCATCCGATTAGACGAGGAGGCGAATCCTGGGAATTGATAAGCATGCTGGTGCTCGCCTGCATTGTAGTCTGATCCGTATCTTTTTGCTTGTCGTCAGCCCTGACACGGTTCTGTGTCTATGTAAGGCAGCCTAGTAGCTAAAGTGTATGTATTCTTTCTTTTTCGGGATTCGAGCCGCTGTCCCCATTTCTTGTATTGTACATCAGCCTATTGGATTTCTGCCCTGTTTTTAGTCTGTAAACACCAACTTGTGGATTAAAACCTCGCACGTACCACACTTTTCAACAGGGGCCCACCGGGGATACGAGGCCTGCATTACAGGTACTCGACATGAGCTGTATGGGTGCTGCTTTGGGTATGAACGGGCATGTAGGACCATCAGGGGTAGCTCAGGATCACAGTCTAGATAAACACATAACCGTGATCAGCAGAAGTTATGGCCTTCTAAATTAGTAACAATGAATAAAAATCGTTGTATCTCTGCGTCACTGATCCCCTAGTCATATCGCAGGGCCTCGATGTATTATTATCGTGTTGGTCGGGGACCTGCAATTTCAGGATGTAACCCCTACTATTTGAACAGGACATTGTGATTGTACTCACATGTACGAGACATCACTCACCGGAAGAACTACATACGCAAATCGTCTCTCACGATCTAGGTGGTGCCGAACGATGCCAGCTGAAATTTTCTCGGCTATCTCGCACAATATCATACAAGTTATCCATCTAGGCTTCAATTAGGGCTGGGCAATCTGATTTCCAGTAGCTTTGGGTTAACGCTCATAAGGACAATACTGGATGTAGTTGAAGCCAGAATAGCGTCCTGTGGTAAAGATCCATTGGTCTGAAGCTCAAAGTTTGGGTATTCTTAAACTGTCTAGTCGTGAAAAGAGGTAGATGGTTCCAAGGTCCAACACTAACAGACACCAAAACATAAAAGCTCGATGGAGGGCACAAAAGCATTTGTAATTACTCCTACGCGAAGGAACGACTCTTCTATTATCCTTCGTTTTGCTTTTATCCTGTCCTAAGCTCTTTCCACCGTCTAAGCTGTTATGATCCTCCGGTATTCGACGTTCCATTCGGTTCTACCTTTTCGCTATTCTTCTAGCTTATGTCTTCCCATTTTCTCACGTAGATACTGTTTAAATAACCTGTCAATTGTTGTATCTGAAGGCTGTAGAAGACTTGTATTGCCAGTAGTACGGAGTAGAATCCCCCCTGTTATGAGTGTCGTATGGTTACGGCTGACGAAACACCTGTGGTTTGCCTTCAGCCTATTTCCTATCTGCGTGGTTCTCCTCGACACAAGGGACAAGTTCCATCGAAATAACGTAACCAAGGTTCAATGCATCCAGTATGAAACTCGTGACCACATTTCAATGCTGTGGCGTGGGTCGTGATGTCCCCGCCCCCTACCATCATCAACCTGCAAAGAACGCAGATTTCGTCCGTAGGAGATTTGCATACAAAGGAGGGTTTGTCTTGTAGATAACGGTTGACCATTGCCAGGATTTTCTCATCGTTAGGGTTCACATGCCAAGCTGCAATAGCGAAATGAAAAGCTTCTGTCGGTTTCTGACGTTTCTCTCTTATCAGAGCAATTCGATAAAAGCACTTTGAGCGTAGCTGTGAGGGTAGGTTGGTGTTTTGGACATATTCTCTTGCAATGCCTTCCTGAGCAACACCATCACCAACATCGAAAGCCTCGATTTTCAAGCAAGCCAGTAACAGATTTGAAAAGCATTGGAGTACTAGCATCGGGATTTCTGGGCTATCATGGCGTGAATCTCTGACGACATAGAGGGCAGAGATATATAAATCAGCGGCTTTTCCATAGCCAGCGAACGCCTGATTCACAGAATCTAAACTCCCACCCAAACTGTTTTCTAGAAGGTCATTGCCGTCTTGTAGAAGCTCATTGCCTTCTGCCTTAAGGTACTTGAGAATTTCCACGACTCGTGGGGTGGACTCGGTTGAGGTTGGCCTTAAATGGTGGGGGCTGACGTTGATGTTGCTAGGAATATAGCTGAGTATATGCTGCATCGTTTCATAGTAATCACCCCGGGCTCGAACAGAAATGGTATCTGAGTGGTGTTTGCTATTGCTGAAATAACAGGATAAAAATGGTCCAAGGACCTTGTCATCGGCGCAAGACTCAAAGAAGCAGGTTGTAGCGCTCGAGTTGCTGAAAACTTCCATATAGATGTCGTAGTGGTTAGCGTCGCTTGCATCCTTAGTAATCCTTCCTCCGAACGATACCAAGCCTGGATAGTCTCTCAAACCGGAGATACAGACGCTTACATTCATTTTGGGGATAGGATGTAAAAGAACGTAGAAGTGGGAGTTTTAAGACGTAAGGGAAATTGTGCAAAGAGGGGAAAACAGGAGTTACTCAAGCATCAGCAGGAACGGCAAATAATCTCTCCGGACCACTTATGGATCCGACTAAAAAGGAGCCCCACTCATATTAAACGAATTATCTTCTAAGAGCCCAACTGGCTGCAATTAGGTCACGACGAGGGGTCGCAATCAATTAAAATGCACAGAACAAGAGGTACTTCTAGAGCCACCTAAATTATGCGGTGGTATAAGTACCAGCAGGTCTCATTATTACAAAGCGGTACATCACATATCTTGCACGCATACCTCGTCTGCCGACTGCGATGTCTTCCTCTTGTGTTGCCGCTGATTTAGCAAAAGCACGCCTTTGTAAGC